>CAAKHG010022018.1:23202-44791 GCA_901007715.1 Dactylopterus volitans
ATTAAATATATTTAGTCTCATCAAATCAAAGAAAGAAAGAATATATATATATATATATATATATATATATATTTGGAGAAATTGGTATGCTGCATATCACCAGTTTCGAGAGCAAATGTCATCATAAACTCTTTGTCTTGTCCAGGTTCACCTTTGCTGTGTGTGGAAATTATATATTGATATTTAAAAACACAGTTGAATAGTGCTCAATTCCCATTACTAGAATAATCCAAAACTATCCTCCCGAGTGACTCTAAAAAGTTGTCCATCTATCAAATGCAGTCATTTACCGATTTTTTTTAATTGGAAAAAACAACAACAACAACAGGAATTACAATGAAAGAGTGAACAAACTTACCTAATGATGCTATTCTTTATTGATCCTGGCGGAAATGACGGTTTATGGCGCCTTTATTCAAGAATGTTTGTGTGGAGAGTCCCTAAAAAAAAGATGAATAAGACACCTGGATAGTCATATAAATCATGTGGATTTTGGTTTTGGTAACACTGGTAACATTCACAAGTCCGGTGCCTCGTGTTGTCATAAATGAAAACATCCGCGCGGCTCTGAGTGTCTCCCTGCCTCCACCCACCAGGACATCCTGGCGTACAACGGCGATGAATCCGCTTGCTGCTCGCTGCCCTTCCCCATCATAGCGGACCGCAAGCGGGAGCTGGCAGTGGCCCTGGGCATGCTGGACCCCGACGAGAAGGACAAAGACGGCATGCCGCTCACTGCCCGCTGCGTGAGCGTCCTCCACACACACACACACACACACACATATGTGCAGATCCCACTTGGTATGCAGGGGTTCAGGACACATCGTCTGCGCCCCACCTGGTGGAGCGGCATGAGCAGCTCTCCCCCTCCCGTGTGCGCAGGTGTTCGTCATCGGGCCGGACAAGCGGCTGAAGCTGTCGCTGCTCTACCCGGCCACCACGGGACGCAGCTTTGATGAGATCCTGCGCGCGGTGGACTCGCTGCAGCTCACGGCGGGGAGGCAAGTGGCCACACCTGCAGACTGGCAGGTACGTGGCGGCTTTGGAAGTCACCTCAGCTGCCTGCAGCTATTCCAGCAGCTGACTTCAACAGCTGCTGCCTATTTTGTTTGGTCTCCTGCTTATTTTTCCCCCAACAGTGCTTTTTTGCACTAGTCCACAGACGCCTATGTCTTATAAAAGGAAGACCTATTAGTTCTGTTTTTTTTTTTTATTTCTTTCAACATTTAATGTTTTGAACTGCAAATGTTGATGGTGGTAAAGAGCTGAATCTGCACGCCCCAAATCAATGTAACTCTTTTCCTCTCGGAGAAAACATTTGTAAAATCACGCCGCCAAGAACAATCTCGCCTCATCCGATTGTGTCCTCCTGCAGCCTGGAGACTGCGTGATGGTGCCTCCCTCCATATCTGAGGAGAAGGCTGCCTCCCTCTTCCCGGCTGGCATTTACACCAAAGACCTGCCCTCTGGCAAGAAGTACCTGCGCTACACACCTCAAGAATGACCAGATTCAACACTCACATCTCAGACTGAAGCCTTAATCGACCAGTCCTGCTCCTCAGAGGATTCACCGCTCCTGCGGCTGGATAAAAGTATCCTACACCCCTGGAATTTTATGATGTACACATTTGAGAGGAACTCCAGTAGTAATGCTTCTGGTTGTTTCTAAGGGTGTAAAGTTTAGGTATGGGGAAACAAGTGATTATTTTCATTGTTGAGTAATCAGTCTTTTATTTTCTGATCACTTTGTTTGGCCTAAAATGTCAACAACAACAAAAAGTTAAAATCAGCACAGAATAATATATTCTAATGTTTTGTTTTGTACAGACTAAAGCCAACTATTTATCAGTTGTCAGCTACTAAATTCAAGGCAGTTGTGATAAGATTAATCAGATTCCAGCTTCTTGAATGTGAATTTTCAGTTTATTTCCTGTCTGACAGTTGTGTTCCAAAAATACTGTGAAACATTTGTGAAACTCAAAATGTTCAAACAAACCATCGATTGATTTAGACAGTAACTGGCAGCTTATGTAACAATGAAAATAATGTTTAGTTTACACTCGTAGGAGTAAATAAACCAGATAATATTCACATTTAGGAAAACAGTGGGTGAATAATTTAATAATTGACAACTAATTACTAATAATTGCAGATCCATAGATATCTGTAGGTTCTCATTGTATCTCATAGGTTTGTCATTAGTTACTTAACTATAGTGGGCGTCTTCATATAGATGACAAGCATTGGCCTTACTGTTTTACTGCTTATTGGTTAAATGTATGAATCTGTGTGGGACAATTAAAGCAAAAGGGTCACTCTTGTTTGCCGTCCTTGTATGATGAGAGTCTGATGGAAACCATCATGGAAGATCACCTGTGGACAGCAGTGACTAAGACCCCGGTGACTGAACACTGGCCAGGAGCGCTCCCGCATCTCCCTCGATCAGAAGTTTAGCTGCGCCTGAAACCTGCTGGTAACTCAGCTGTGAAGGATTTGGCGTTCCGCTGACTGGGCTGACACATCAGTGGAGAGCTTATCAACCCTGATCCTCAGGACCAGAGGAGAAGTTAAGGGCAGAGGAGACAGCAAATGTGAGGATGAAATGGAAGTGATGTGATTAACAAGGGACAGGAGTTTTAATGAGTCAGCCGTGTGTTAGAAGTACGTTCAATTATACATCACATCGCATTCGCAGTTAAGACCACGTACATGATCTTTAATTTTCATGATTTATTCGGAATACATGAAGATGATAGTATTTAATAGTGTTTGACTTTGAGCGGCTGGTGGGTAACACTGGCAGTCATGATATAAAAGCTACTCTCCTCCACTTCCTGCCACCTCAGAAATCTTTTTCCTGGTGTTATTACAAAAAGTTTAAAAAAAAAAATAATGGCACCGATAAGAAGAAATGCAGCATTCAGCACAGCCATATTTCCTCGTTTCTGGTGTGAGCGTTTGTCCGCACTATTCCATCAGTGTCATCTCTGGTCCATGAGCGCTTGGTACTCCCTCTGGTGGGCCATCAGACGCAGGAACACCTTATACTTTCTCTCATAGAAGCTGGAAAAGGTGATAAATCGTCTTCGGTTAGGCATCAAATATGACATTGTTATCATGAAATATTAAGTATTTCAAACCATGCAAGTATGTGGATGTCTTATAACCGTTTATATAACTTGCAAGTTATCACAAGTTGAATACTGGACTCGGAGAAGAGCCCGTTAAAAAACAATGTTGTCCCTCAATCAAAAACGATATAAGACAGTGACTAAGTGAAGTAGTGTAGGATCATTGTAGCTGTTGTCTTTATTATGTGTATCATTCTAATCAGACATCCTGAATTAAGTTAGCTAATGTAACATTAACTGGCTAATTTACCATTAGATGAGTCAACCAACAGCCACCGTAGCTAATATTATATCGCACATTCAGTGGTGTGATAGCGCAGAACTGTTACTAGCGGTCAAATCATACCAAAAACAACTAGATGGGCATGTTCTACTTTGTAATGTTGTAATGATGTCATGCACATTAGTCTAGTGGCTGGCATGAGCCACTTATCATAGTAGCACAGTGTAGTCATCGCCATCAATATTGAAATATCCTGTCAATAATTTATGTCTACAGGATTACTGTGTTGCAGAATGGCATGCAAATAATGAAAAAATGATGATGCATGGAAGACAAAATGCCGGATCATAGCGACCAGAGGGGGAGAAAAAGGGACATGACGCCAGTGTCAAGTCAAATGCACCGTTACCTTAAAAAACATAAAGAACTTCTCTGGGTTGGAACATTAAATAATGTAAGTGCAAAACTCAAAATATATGTAACAGGTGCAATAATTTTTAAACATTTCAATGCAGCGATGTTACACATTATACCTTTAAATGTGATGCAGTATACAACACATTTGGGTACAATGCATATAAACATGCAAACGAGTAAACTTCAGATTAATGACAAATTAGCTCCTATAAACTGGTGAGGACAATGACATCGACCTCAGCAGATGTCTTCATTGCGCGTCCGTTTTTGTGAAACGCACCATCGGGTTTCTCAAACCGTACAACCAATAACTACAAATTTACCCAAATTAAGAACTTGAGTTAGATGACAAATATTCTTCTCCCTTTATGATACATATGCCATTTTTACATCTGCGTTTACTTACATCACTCAATGTTTATACCGTATGTTCAAGCGTTTTGACACTGACAGCAGGTTGTGTTTGTATCTTTGCACATCTTTGGATACAACATTCTAATCTAATCTAAAAAAAAGACCATTAAGACAGTGCCGCAGAAAAAAACCTGCCTCACCTCTGGAGTTTGTGATCAGGCTGAACCACTTTTCCAACTTTAGCCATCTTGCCCATCGCCTCCTAAAACACGAGATGCATTAAAACACATCACTCAATAAATCATGTGCACGTTCAGTTTTAGGCCAGCCGTGACCTAGTTGTATTGAGAAGCAAGCTGCAGTGGTTTTGGTGGAGCTAACTTTATGACTCATGCAGAGCAGGGCCTCTCTGTTGTCTAAACCTACAAAATCCAAAGAGTTCTCTGTGTGCAGCTCAGGGGATCAGACACAACAACTGCCTGCTGCACTTATGCTTGGAAATGGGCTGACAGGTGCAGCCTAGTCCAAACAGTAACGTCATATTTTTAGCGTGTCTGGCTTAAAGGCTTGCCATTGTCTTGTGGTACGAGCTGTGGTGCCGGGGACTCAAAGGATGACCACTTGACCTTCCAAAGACTTAATCAGAACTCTGTATCTTAAGCACAATGTGCAAAAAAAAATCTCTGTGATCAATAAGCCAAGCCAAGACTGCGCGATTGTATTTCTGTCTCATCCAGCAGATGGAAGCAGCGAGTCAGGGACTGGAAGATCTGTGCGGTATCATGTGCGCTTGGGTTTGGTCATCGTTTTTGTTTAATAGGAAGATTAAATTGCAAGCTTCTAAATAGCTTCTACAATACAGCTGATTTACTGCACTGCTGTCTGCACATGGATATCATGGGTTTTTGTTTTCAGAAGGATTTTTTTAACGGGGTACTCCACCAGTTTTACACTTGAGGTTCAGTGCCATCAGGAGGAGTAATATACAGCCTATGACAAGAGGTGTGTTTGTGGTTCTGGATGGATGCAATAATGTCATGAGTTATCTGGGTTGTTTCTGCTTGGGTTTGGAGGAAACGGCCTTCCAGAAGGCAGGGAGGGTCGAATGAAAGATGCAGTACGGTTGCATTATGGGAAATCTGGGAGTTGCTTTGCTGCTTTGATTTTGACTTTTTTTTCAGATTGATTGTTTTTGGGACTGTAATTTATGATGCTTTTGAACGGCACTGGTTTAGAGAGGTGTCCTAAATATTTTGGTTGATGCATTGGAGTGACAAAATACGAGGGACGCCTCTCAGGATAACCAAGTACAGTTCAGCAGTATCACATATCGCAGTCCCATTAACAATCATTAAAATATGTCAACATCTCTCTCAAACAGACTCAGAAAAAAATTCAACATAAGACTCTTTTAATATAGTTACATATTTTACAAACTTATAATTTATTGCAGGGCTGTTGCAATATATTTTCTATGGTAAACAAGCAGTCGTCAAAATGCTCTGGCTCATTTATGTGTGAAATAATGGTTTGGAGTTCTCAGTACCTCCATTCTCATACAGTCCTCAGTATTAGGATGCTGCCTTATTTATTCAAGCATGAATCAATAAAAATGACAAGCAAATTTTCACTGACTATTCATGATGCCAAAAAATATTTTCATTGGAAATATTTATGTGGAAATAACAAGTATTTGTATACCAATTTCCAATTCCAAGTGAGGGGTCTGGACAATTTGCCTCCGTAATTCATAGCATTATCCATCAGTAACAACCTTTAACTGCTTACACATGTTTGTGTGTGTGTGTGAAACTTTGCAATATTTCAGAAATATTTATATCTTTATATAGTGACATTTTTGGAATCTGACTCCCATATTAGATGTTTTCATACTCTGATATAAAAATGATTCAAAAATGAACAAATGTCTGTAATGTGAAATGTCTCTTGGGTGAATTCCCATGATTCTTAGCAGTAAATTGATAAACTAATCCTTCTGGGTCCATCTCATTTTCCGACTTTGGCTTGAATGCTGTCTATGCATGTGTTTCACTCCACCTGTATGGTGCTGTAGTCCCGGGATGCGCAAGCACCCAGGACTGCTGCTCCCACTAACACGGCTTCCATCTGGTCTGGCAGCACCACGGGTAATCCTGAAAGTGACGATGTCAGAATACGTCCGATTAAAACCTGCCTGCAGTTTCTGTGACGATAATGTTCGAAATTCTTAGAATGGCAGTAGCAAGTCTTAGCGCAAAGTTTTTTGCCTTCTAAAAACCAAAAACATTTTGGGTGAAATGTCTCTTTGGTTATCAAAACAGTCGTTGTGCCATCTGTGTCTTTTATACTGCACCTGTAGCATTGGCATGAATCTGCACAAACAGGCTGTTTTTGCTCAACCCTCCACACAGGAAGAGGGTTCTGATGTCATGTCCTGCTTTTTTCATGGCCTCTAAAATATGAAGTGTACCAAGCTGAAACCAGAGAGGGTCAGAGAAGAGGAATAGGGTTACTAGAAAACAAATACAACCCTTCCTTCCTAGGACGCAAGGACTGAGGCTTAGAGGAAGCAATTTGAAACATAAAACGCAACAGACTCACAGCCAGGGCTTGTATGGTGGCCAAATAGAGCACAGCCAGGTCATCCAAGGTTTGAGACAGAGACAGCCCAATAACCTACAGAAGAGGTGGGATATAAATATCATGTAAGAAGCTGGCATTGGTGCTGGGAGTTTCCCAGTACAAGACTCAGATCAGGACCAGAAAAACTTCCTCAGGACATGTCTGTCGTTCATCCATCTCTTATCTCGTGTGATTTGGTCAAAAAACAATATTCTCCTGTATGTTGGTTTCCTACATCCTATTGCAGATAGAAAGCAGAAAACTGTTTTTAGGCTCAGCCATTTCAATATTCAAATTGGATGCACTTTGTTTATTTTTGTAATGTTCTTAACAAGAACTGTAAACTGCAGTCAATGAAATGTAAAAAAAAATGATTAAGAAAACTGGTACGTGCACGCTGAAAAATGTTGTCAAAATCGTCTTTTTAAAATGGCGAGAGTTTGTGCTCGTTGTTTCCCCTGCCTCTGGACTGAATACAAAGCCAGGCTAGTTGTTTCCCCAAGTGTTCAGTCTCTATGCTAAGCTAGCCTAATGGCTATTTCCCTCATCTCCATTGTGCATGCTGAGCTCGGTTAGCCGTTTTGCCTGCCTCCAATCTTTTTGTTCGGTTAGTTGTTTCCCTCTTTGCTTTTATTCTAAGCTAGTTCAATCCCCAGCTTGTCTTGACACATTTCACACTGCGTGGGGAACAAAGTGGAAAAACGGATGCCCTTTCCGATAAACTGGAATGTGTTTTTCCAAAATGTTTCTTCAAACAAAATAAATGTACAATATATTGAAACATTGCTAAAGGGAGCTTTGTGTCTAACTTCATGTAGTTATCCATCATTGTTTACCAAGGTGAGAACATACACTGTATAATTATATCATAAAACCCACACTCCACATAGATAAGTCAATGAGGCACGTCATCCTGAGTCCGCGATTCATGTCTCCTCACCATGCCCTTCAAGGTGGGGTCGGCCAGCGGTGATCTGTTCCCATGAAAGTCTGGCCACACGTGAAGACTGGAGCCCAGCAGGTCAACAGCAGAGGATGAGTTAGCCATTAAGCTGAGGTGGTTATTCAGGTAGCTGTAGATGTTCTCGCCAGTAAAAGGACATCTGATGACAAAGTGGAAAAAAAAAATTCTGTACGGATGCTATCAGTTTGTCGATAACGTGCGCTGAGTCTTTTACACAGTAGGTATTTTCCATGTCATTATTGGGCCGGAATGCATAGGATTAGGTTCCTGGAACTGGACGATCATGATGAATGCTATCAACTGCAATTGTTTTTTTCTTGCTATGATGACTAAAAGTGCTTGTTCTGGGAAAAGTATATGAATATCTGAATACTCATCAGCACATACAACGTGAAAAAGAGGGAGGACTGATTAATAATAGGACACCAAAGTTGTCTTCTTCGCTGTTGCTTATGTATTTCCCATCGAAATAAGTCAATGAACCACACTGGTAGGAACATAGCAGCAAGAGGATGAACAGGTGCCACTAATCACTATGTATGACTACCACTAATTGTGCTGTTTGCAATGGTGATATATGCTGATTGATCCTGCTGCGCGATCATTGGTAAGACAATCAGGCAATCAAATAATTAATGCTGTAATCTGCACGGCTGAGTCTGTCATAACGACACACACCCTCGCTGAGCTCGTAATCTCACTAAAGCTTACTTAACATTAGTATAAGTCAGCTGACCAAGGATGACAGCTGTGCCGAAATGTCTTTCCGGAGCCGAGCAGTGTGCGCATCAGCTAACCTCTGCTGCGCCCGATCCTGGAGCTGGGTGTATGCGGCGTGGCCCTTTACCATGTGGTCGATCTGGGGGAGGAGACAGTGACAGGATTACACGCAGAAGTCATGGAAAGGATCACATGACGGCTGATGACAGAGAGGCCTGTGAGGCTGCAACTCCTTCCATCATCATATTTGTCAAAGAGGTCATCTTTTCACCCACATCGGTTCGTCTGCTCACAGGGATATGCAAAAACTACCGGGTCAACTTTCAGGAAACCTGGTGGATGAGATGGAGCATGGACAGGTGATAGACAACCTGATAAAATAACGCCCATCTGTCCCGTGTCAAGAATTCGAATGTTGGTTATGACAAAATACTGCACAACTGTCTCACAGAGATGAAATGATGGCATTAATACAAAAGTTCAAAAGTCAACTTGACTGCAATGTCATAATGTTCTGCATAAGCGCTTTTCTGGTCATCCTTCAACAGTATAACTCAGTAACAGGAGAAATCAATACATTATTACTATTATTAGTCGTCATATATGACAGACGTGCGATAGACAGGGATGTAAACTGCAATGTGACTGAGTGGCAGAGTCACACAACCACACGGTAGGAATTCTAGTTACTTTATAATCTTGTGTAAACATGGTCACTTTCATTTTTCTGTCAACAGACTAAAATTACACAGCTTTCCAAAATTTAAGATACAGTGAGTGGTATTTGGTGACATCTAGCAGCGAATTTACTATCTGCAACCCCTCATCTCGCCCCTCCCACAGGAGAAACTGTGGTGGCCTATGGGAGAATTTGTGCATGATCCCACAATTTAGCACAACACAACGTGGTTAGCCAACATCAGCACCCACTTATTCACAACCAGAGAAAACACTGCTGGTTCCTGCAGAGAATTGATTTGGCGCCATCAATTACTGAAATCAAAGTTATGATGGAGGAAAAATAACTGTTCAGTCTTATCTGAATCTTCCCAGAACTCATGGAATAAGCACTGAGGTGAGGAGTACTGCAGTAAAAGAGCGGGAGACACTTGGCAGAAACTAAATACCCAAAAAAGTGTTGGGCTGCAGACAGGTTTCTTCATGCTAATGTGACCCGGGTGAAACTGCATGATTGCTGCATTTTCCCTCTGCTCTCTGATATATTTCTGTTCACTTTTCCAATCACCGGTTTAGCAGGAGGAAACAACTGTGTGGTTATATAATATGGACATTTGTCCTAAGGCAGCCAGATCAAAGCATCTAAACACTCATGGAGGTCCATGACTGTAGATACAGTGTGAATCTCCTCTCCATTAGACCGTTTTCTGGACATAGCTCTCTTATCTTGCATCTTTGTTCCTCCTCTGCATTCTCTCTTGGTCCTCCCGCAGTATTTTATTATTCCTTCCTCTGTTGTTGTTGTTGTGGTGGTGGTGGTGGTCACCATGACGGCCAGCATTTGGCAGATATAGCTTGATATATATAGTTAGAGTAAAACTTGATGGACTTAACTGTGCTACAAAGCTCATTTACAAACGTAACTGGAGGAACAACATGACAAAGCGGCCTCTGCTAAATTGTTAATGGAACTGGAAAAATTTGACTAAAGTTTGACTAAAGAAACTCGATAGAAACAACACTGTAAATCACAGACCTCCACCTAACCTAATCTAAAAAAAAAAAATGAAATACAGTTTTCCACTATATTGAACAGATGTGCCTTAAAATTTACTGGGGTCCTCCATGGCCAATGCTGCACACTCCTCCACTATCTTTGACGATATTCAGCTTGGTAGTTTATTATATTATCCAACACACAGGTGAAAATGATTCAGTGAAAATGCAGGATCAAGCTTTTGAGCCAAAACGCAACGGTATGGCATCATCTGTGGTGGAGGACCTGCTTCGTGTACAGATATAAAGGACTCATTCTATGCCCATAAAAACACAATGATATTACACTCAATTTATGCCTTAAAAGGAATAGTTCACACGGAAATGAAAATTCACTCCATCTCCCGACCACTATGCCGATACAGGGGTGTGTGAAGAGTCCGCAAAACAACCATTTGAGTTTCAAGGGGTAAAAAAGCGTTGCAACCAATCCAAGTAAAATTCTTCAAGCGTGAAAAAACAGAAAACATAAAATGCCTCAATGCTGTTCCTGTGGTGTCATCAAAGTTTCTTTCAGCGCCGACATTTAAATTCAACATGAAACGTCATAATTTACACCACGTTTTAAGTATAAATGTCACTGTTGCCCTCGAGCCCGGAGCCACGTTCACATGCACACACTGATTTCGGCTCGCGCCACTTGGGCATCAATTTTTGAGTGAAGTATCACTCGAGGATCTTCCAAGATTCATCAACTGCACCTTAAATCAACCATCCAAATTTAGTCTCCGCTACTAAAAACCTGGAATAACTGATGAAATATTTGTGTGCTTAGATTAGATTTGGTTTTTGCAATAGTTTTAACTCACGTGGCCAGAACATCTGTGTGTGTTTAAGATGCATGTGCTGTGGGTTTCATTTTGTCTCTACTGCCTCCTAATATGCATTATGAGGATGTTACGTCAGGCTCTTTTATTTTTGGGCGCCATTCATGAAGCTGCCCGGTGGACTGACCAGCCTTCCAGTAACGCTCTGTCCTCCCTCGTTGAGCCACATATCAGGCACCATGGCCGACAGGTAGGGTCCCCACACGCCAGGCACGAACAGGGGCCGCTTGCTGATCTGATGCACATCAATAAGAAACATTTTGCTTTGAATCACTCCTGAGTGAATCCCACTGACAACACTAACAACAAGTTCGGCTCTATAGAAATATCTCTTCACTTTCACTTTTCAAATCCACACCCAAAATCTGGTGGTCTATCCACCTCACGATGTTCCTTTGATTGTCACCTGATGAAGCCAGTGGCGGGAAATCTGTTTAGGACTGCCCTCTCTCTCTCTGAGTCAAATTGCATTTCAACCTGTTTTTATATCATGTGTATCTCTTGTTGTTTCTATTCTGTTTCAATTTATTCATCATACGGTGACCTTGAGTGCCTGAAAAGTGCCTAAAAATAAATTTTTCTACTATTATTATTATACAATGAAAGCGGTAATGCTCTAGTAAGTGCTACCCAACAAAATGATCATCACTTGCAAATGTTGACTCAGACTGAGTCGTGTGAAGGAAGCGTGAACAGAAAGGTAATACATTAATAATGATGTTTTTATTTGGGTAGAATCACTTGAAACTAAAAATCACTGCATTTGCCTTAGTTTTAGTTTTAAATGAGCCTTTCATATCTCCAGAGGGATCATCTTTCCACCGTGTTCCTGCTGAAGCTGAGAAAAATCAAATACTCTCGCAAGATCTTTTGTGGTTTGACACTGAAAAGGCAACTTCAGATTGGTGGCGAAAATGTGCCGATTTGAGGACACAGAAGTGTTTGCTGATTTATGGCATAAGGAGTTCCAGTAGCCAAATTCTGACTTTTAGGGAGCATATTTATTATTTAGCACAAGAAAAAGGAAGAGGGTGTGACTGTTCAGGGGAAAACAAGAATAACCGTTGTTAACGTTGTCTCTTCCAAATGGGAATCACTGATGAGGGGCACATTTTTTTCAGCAGTGGACTTGCTTTAGTCATGCACGGACAAACTGAGGAAAGCACTGCGTGCAGGCGTGAGGGCAGGATAGATGAGAAGCTTATCAACAGCATGATGTCAGCAATTGTCCCACACAAGAACATTCGCCACAGGATTGTTGTTTGCTCTTTTGAGAAGTCCCCACGCACGTGAAGCGCCGCTTTGAGCCACTTACCGCCATGTGACAGGTTGACGTCCCGCAGATCATCGCCATGCGTGAGGTGATTGGCTGGTCCTCGCATGGCAAGCGAAAGCCTTTTACATCGGCGCCTATCACGCCTGGAATGAGTGAGATTGGCCTGATGTCTTTATTTTGATCGTATTAAACTATCGACATTGCTTTGCTAGGATAAAGACACACCTCATATTAAAATTAAGAATCCTGGGTTCGTGCTCATTCGTGGATAAATGGATCTGCAAAGTCTTTGAAGTAGATCTCTGCCCTTCACATGCAATTCACCACTGACACTAACTGCTGGAATAATGTTTGTCAAGCTGGTTTGAGTTTAAGGCGGAGAGTGTGGTCGCCGTGCAGGGGCCAGGGGTGTACATCACTGTGACATGTACAACTAAAAGGGCTTGTGTTTTTAATAGTGTTTTAACCTTTGACTGATTCGACGGCGCTTGAGCCAGCCGAGGTCGAAGCTACGGGTCAGCTGCAGGGTTCACGGACAGTTTAACTCGCAGACCAAAAGCCAGATGCTCAGGATGGTGTGATTTCTGAACCAGAGATGGGAAGATCTACTGCTGCTTTGTCAGCCAACCCCCGTGCTTGCAGACGCAGCGTCCAGCAGCATCACCTGTAGCTTTCACTGTTCGAACTGGAGCCAGAATTTCACAGCTGATCCCTGACACATCGCTGGCTGAATTCTAGTCAGTTGTCTTCGTCACATGTCCCTTTCTCATTGTCAGCGATGCCAGCTATGGAAGCCATAAAATAATCTATAAAATAAATAACGTTAAAGCCACCAGTAGTTAAGCATTTTTTGGTCCAAGGATAGTAGAGCTTTGGAGTGAATTGGCCTTTACAGTCGCTAATGTTTCATGTTTATTTATAAATATGATAAACATTGTTAATTAAAGGTCTTTGTGAGCTGTTACTTAATATGATGCTCTGAATTTTAGTTTTCAAGAGGGTTATCCAGCACAGACCCCTGCTGAATTATTTATTGATTTTTCTAAGAAGGACTATTTTCTGTGTATTTTCTATATTTCATTTCTAACATTATATACTTGAATGTTATAATCTATATTGTGTTTACATGCTGCCTATCTAGAGTTATATTTACTGGAGAGACTAAGCAGCAAGGTTGTGATAACGTGACATTAAGAAATTTTAACATGAGCATTAAGTTATGATTACTATTGTGGTAGAAATCATTTGGAAAATACTGGATTGAACTGGGCTTGTCTGATGTTTCAGAATGCGGTCTCTCGTCTTGGATGGTGGGGGCTGCCTGCTGTCAAGCTAAATACACACAAGCCTGTAGGATTGGAAAGGTCCTGGTCTCGTACTGGCATCACCTGAGGAGGTGTTTGTTAGATCTGTCTTCAACTGAAATGTTGCCTTAAAGAAAGGAAAAATTCACAGCTTTTCTTGTGTATGTCCAATCAGGGTTAATGGCAGGTTTCAAGGTAGCCAATGACCCCCTGGGTCGGTAGAAGTCCATGTAGGACAAGTTGATTGGCCAGTCACTGGCCCCCCTCAGGACCAGTGGTGAATCAGAGTCATACACAGTCTTCTACATCCTACAGTCACTCATCCATCATACATTACACTGTCATATGTGCAATAGAAACACACAAGGCTGCAAAATGAAAGAGGGGCTTTCCACTTTCATGGAAGGGACAATACTCCTGTCAGGTATGTTGGATATGTTTTAAGAGTTTGTCAAGCGAATCCTCATGAAGGCAAATTGAAGGGGATCACTTTTAAAAGGGACTGACAACTAATGAAAACACGCCTGACAGAAATAGAAACTAACTGCAGCATATTTTAGCAAAGCGGAGAGCAGACAACCCGTGATCAGGCCTGTTTGACATCTGGGCAAACAGATGAATCACCAGCAGATGAGTAAGCTTATTAGTACAGCCAAACACACCATTAAAGCTACATTTCTTTCAAAGGTTAGCTCTCACTGCCATGCACAACTTGAAAAGTCGCCCCGTGTAGCTCAGAAAGTCTTCATTATTATACATTACAACAGAATCGTATTTTCCAGTGGGTCATTGTGGTTCAACAAACTGGTTCTGTGATATGCGATACCTAGGCCTCCAGCATGAGCATCAATGAGCGAAGCACCAACTGCAGTCCCTGGGTTTAAACCCAAATCTGCTGCTGCCTCCTGGGTGAGACCATCAGCCAATGGGCTCCCTGGAGAACACACCATGCTGCCTAGAGGAGACATACAGAGTGTGTGCTTGAGAGGATAAAAAACATTCTTCAGAACACTATAATTTTATTTTTAAGATCTCCTTTTTTTTTGGTACCGATTTTGGTAAAGTTGTTTTCCAGAAGGTCTGCCAGTCCGATGTCAGTCCAGAAACTGACATCCCATCCCTCTGGAGGGCAATATGTCCATTTACACACCAGAGTACATGAGGATCTGTTCAAGAGAACAGAGCAGCACTCAAACATCTGTTCCAAGATATTATTATCTATTCAACAGTACAACCGTGACATTAAACATTATCTGTTGAGGGCCAGAGCGTCACATAATAAAAGACACATGTGCCAGAAATACCTAAATCTCTCTCAAACAGACATTTAATACAAGGACAATGTTTGAATGGGACAACAAACTACCTCTGACGATACTGGATTAGCTAAATAACTTCAAGTTCGACCAACAAACTCTGGCATTCATGTATGACACAATTATTACACATTCATATCACACAATACATGTAGGGGACAACGATCCAACGAGGATCACCTAGTCAGAGAACCTGTCGCCTTCCAGGACAGGAAGTCCGGTAGGTCAAAAAAGTGAGCAGCTTTGTCCCAGCAGCTTTCCTTTAGATTCTGCAGAAGAGACAGAAGAAAGGTGTACCACATGCATCCACTGGAAATGCTCCAGAATGAAGTAATCGAGAGGAATGCTGCTATATTTTGTAGCTTCCATCCATCATATACCCCCCACATCTAAAACAACACTAAGCATGTGTTGACCTGAAGGTAACGCAAAAAAAAAAAAAAAAAGCAACAATAAAGCATCCGGGGGCTGGTTGTGACCTTGCTCACCTCTCACCTCTTTAAGCCAGAGCAGCTTAGGGGGTTGCATCTCTGGTGACATGACCCCGCCCACCCTGCTCAGGACCCCGTGGCCGCCGTTTGTGATACGTGTGGCCTGCTCTGCAGCGCGATGGTCCATCCACATCACGACGTTCCTCCGACTGTCACCTGACAAAGCCAGCGGGGGCACCGGAAGGACAGCCATGGTAAACAAAAGTGTCTGAGCGCCGCAGATGTTATTGTGAGGCTAAGTTGTCCTGTTAGAAGACAGCGCATGATGGCGCATGATCAGAGCTTTGATCTGTGTCCTGACCCCCCATGTCAATACTTTCCTAACTGAACAAATAATGGCAGCTCCAGGGGTTAATTTCTCTAACTGACTGCGACCTACGACCTTACTGGGGAGGAGGAGGGACGTTACCTTCGGAGATCAATACGTTACATTAGATTAGAAGAGACAAAACTCAGCTAAACCCTTCAGACTATCCATTTTTCCTCCCTTAAGGTTTGAAAAAAGATAATTATCTCTTAACTGTAGTCACAATTAACATGCAGCTTGCTGCTCGTAGCTCTCTGTAGGCTTCTAAAAGCAGAGAGATCTCTTTCCATCAGCAGGTTAGGAGGAACAAAGAGGGCTTAGCTGTGATTGATGTGACAGGAGCGAAGGTAATGCCAGCAGGCACTGAAATGTCTCACTAACCGCCATGAATGACCGGTAGAGGCTGGAAGCTTTGGTCCAAAACCACAAGAGAGCAGGTGGCATCAAAGCCGATCCCTCGCACCTGACTCCTCGCCACGCCCCGGGTCACTTCCTGGAACACACGCAGATGAGGAGCAGTGAACTGCATGGAAGCAAACAAGTAGTTTCAGTGTATTTTGCTGTGACTTCCATGTAGTTCAGCCACATTCAAATTTGCTGAGATTAAAGTACCCTAATTACTTTCTTTTGCCATTTATGCATCTGTATCAAGTGAAATTACAATCGCTGGTTCTCTGCTGTAACTGAGCCCCCTTTGACCAGCCCCGTCCACTTTTTTTTATTTCATCCCGACCTCTGTGAAGGCATTATGACCAGATCATGCATTGGCTGGACAACCACCACCATGCTCATGGAATCATAGGAAAAAACACCCTGAATCAGCCTGAGGGAGAATCATCACTGCCGAATTCAACCCAAAACATGGCACAGATGCCACCGACAAAGGCTTCCGTTTTACTTGTGAGCCATAAACCGTACACACACGTTTCACATGTGTTTTAAGAACACATATTAAATGTGTTCATGATAGTTCAACCAAAACACTTGGATAACACCACAGAGTGCAGAAGCATTTTGTGTTTTTTTATCGGTTGTTTTTCACATTTGAAGAAGTGGTCGCCATTTGCTTGTCCCGTCTTCTTCCGCTCATCTGGGTCTGGTTCGCGGGAGAAGTAGTGGCCTGCCATCCGATCCACACTCCACCAGACCCATATGGTTCCTCCTGCATGTAGTGGGCCCGCTGGAGCTCAGACCCATGTCTCTGCATCGGGCCAGACCTGACCGGACCCCATAGGGGAAGGATGGGCCACCAGGTGGTGGCCGACGGCCCCCTTCCCCGGGCCTGGCTCCAGTCCCTGCTCCAGACCTGGCTCCAGGGTGGGGTCCTGGTAACCCTGCGGGCAGGGCACGCTGGTCCTTTGATGTTTTTCTTCCCATATGCATCTTTATGGACCATTCTTTGTCTGACCCTTGACCCAAGATCAATTTGTCATGGGAGACCCTACCAGGGGCTGCTGCCCCCGACAATATAGCTCCTGGGATCATTAGGACACTCGAACCCCTCCACCACGATAAGGTGATGGTCCACTGAGGGGACCGTTTGCTTGTGTTGTATTTAACTGGATTTGGTTGTAGATAATCAGTGAATTCATTCATTCATCATTTTTGACATCTTTACTATGTTGCTAGCCAACATAGTGAGGTTTATTTCCCTTTAACATGAATAGTGGAGTATCTTATTTTGTCTTGTCTTTGTTTTGTTTTTTTATGAACCAAGACTTGTATTGACAAGCGTCTGGCAATATGATACATATGGTGATACAGGGGCTGCAAGTCAATATATTGCGATATGTGGAGGGACTGTAAGAAAGATCATGTCATGTGATTCTTGTGTTCATATTTTAGGAAAATGCAATGTAAAAAAAACACCTCGATATGCATAAAATATAAGTAGGGCTAAATGATAATATAAAGTGAAGGTATATACTGATAAAATGTATGTAATCAGATAGTGGGGTCTGCATTTATGATGTTTTAACACATCAAATGAGCCAGTGTCTGACACACATCTTTGCATATAAATCACTAAATAAAAATCAATAGTGTTTTTTGGATAGAGCATCAGAGAACATAATATCGCAATACTCAAGTGATTAGATATTTTCTTACCTACTCTCCCAAAAAGATGGTTGTAGTTTGTTAGAATTTCATGTCACGTGTACACTGTCCCTTTGGTAAAACGGAACTCGCTTTGGTGACTCTCTTGAAGTCGCATCTGAAGTCTTACGTCACGTGATCAGCCGGTTCACCCACACCCAGGCAGATATTTCCCAATCAGCACCAATGATCTGCATCTGTATCAGCTGTTCTCCACACCAGGCAGAAAACAAAGGGTGACCGTGCATCCTCAGTTAAGAGAAAGCACACTTTTATAAAAATGGCCCACACTTGTTGTGTCTTTTACTACATCACTTTATTTTTGTGTCACTCTTTATGGCGCCTGATTCTAATTTTCATTGCCAGTTTTGGTTGTATAATTTTTTTCCTGCATTTTTATATACTTCAATATACATTTTGCACTTCTATTTTATTGAAATTTTAGCTATGTCAGATAATTTCCTGTAATGGGTATATTATTTGAGTATATAGGTGTAGACGAATAGATACCAAAACATCAATACTACACATACGCTATACTCCTTTTTAGGATTGACTCTAGCATCGAAGGGATCCATAGTGATGGATCGGTTTCAGTTTCTCTCTTACATATTGTAGCGTTGCCACACATTTTTATTTAATCAAAAAAGTCGAGCTCTCTCAAAATGCTGTGTACTGGTTGCATCACTGTCCTTTTGGTGACACAGTGCAGCATTTGTGATTGTTACCTCAAGTGAAGAGCCACATCCTCCATGTTGACAATAATGCTAAGAGTCATGCATCGGTGGGGGAGCCTGATGGTGCCTTCAAATGCAATCTGTGTTTTCCAGACTCAGACAACCTCTTTACATGCCAGTGTATCTGAACATTTGCTGAAATTTTCAATTAACAAATTCATTGTAAATGAACAAATGCTAATTGTTGTTCACGATGAGTTTGAAAGTTAACACAAAGTATTGCTGGTGTTGGCGGGAATATTTTTGCAGGTTTTGCAGGTATTTTGTCGGTAAACAAAGTCCTGGACCCAAATGAAGTTTTGATTCGAGTTAGAACCTACATTCTAACTGCGGGAAAGCAGAATGTTTAAGGAAAGTTTTTCTGCTCAATCATTTGCACTTTATCTATAAAATAAAAAAAGTATGTACTTTCACTTTAAAGTGATGACTTATATAATATCTTTTTTTTTAACTATCAGGTGTTTTTATTATTGTTATCATTACTACTATCACAATTATTGTGTGTTTATACTAAACATCTGAGCTCCTCCTACCTGGACAACCGCGCAGCATTTCTCCCAGATCTCCGTGGAGGACTGGACGTAGTGGTCAGTCTCAGGCTCCCAGATGCTGATGGGCTCCTCCGCGGTGGACCTCAGCGCACCGTCCCGGGTCACCAGCGCCGCCCTCACGCTGGCGGTGCCCACGTCCACTCCCACGTAATAAACCTCAGCCATGAGGAGACGAGCTGGAGGCGGGGGAGGGAGGAAGGGGGAGACATCCGCGAGTTTATTATTAACCAGGTTTGTCAACACCGAACGGGCCATTTCGAAATGGAGACGCGTAAACTCGCAGAAAGGCACATCTACTCGCGTCAGATGCATTCATTCCTCCTTCGCATGTTCGCCTGGAGGCATCGGGCGCTCGCGTTCTCGGGCTGACTCGCAGCTGCGGCGATTCAAATCTGTTCGCACCAATGGACGATCGGCCCGCGGTCAACGGTTCGCACACACGAGACGGACTTTTGTCGAACACGGGGGCGACGCAGCTGACGCGGCGTGTCCGCGCTTACCCGGCGACTGCGGCGTTATTCCCGCGCAGAAAACATCGCTTTTGAGATCGCTGGTGAAAACGAGAGTACTTTGAGCCGCGGGCGCTAGCGGAGGACGGCAAGCGAAAGCGGCCAAAAACGACCAAGTCGCATCTCTCCGCCGTGTCGAGTTGTTTTTATTTCTTATCGCGTGTGCTTCTCGTTCAAGTAGAGTCAAGGTTCTTGGCGAAGATATGAATGCACACGTTAGAGTTTGCTGCGGGAGATGTGGTGCCGTGTATGACACTGCAACAGGTCACAGAATCGACAGGAACACGGTTTTTACTTCCATAAAAGTCCATTAAGCACAATCATGGGAACTGCCGGGATTGAAGGGGCTTGGTGAAGATGTAAAACGTGGGCCACAAAGCTAAGTGAAGAATGAGGCAAACTTACTATGTGGATGTACATAATTTCCTTAAATTACAGATATCCAAATGTGAGGTATGATGTCCGGCATTATTGCATTATGTTGTGGATTTATAGAGGGCATTAATATGGGGCTTTTCCAAAGAGCTGGGAAAAGAATTAAAGTACCATGCAGATTCTGCTCTGAACTGGATTTGTTAACATGGACTCTAACAACTCTTTTTTCCCCCTTTTAATAGCATTTCACCTTTTTAAACCTACAGGTAATCGGCCAATAAATATATAATTACTTTCAATTTGAGAACAGAGGCCATCACATTTATCATCAATAACACGGACACATAAACCTGTCATCGACGACTGATTGCTCAAACTTTCTATTCCTGTCACTGTCCTCTACCGTGTTTTCTTGGAGGGGCGAAACAGCTGTGAGAAGGAAATGTTGCTGGCTGTGATTTGGGGGGTGGGGGGGCAGGAATGATCAGCGGAGACGGAGAAAAACCAAGCAGCAGGACGGGAAGAAACAGATGGTCTTCAACAAACACTGCACGGCCAGTGTTTGAAATCTCATCCGTCTCTCTCACTGCTTGCTATCTCTCTGTGTATGTGTGCGTGTGTGTGTGTGTGTGTGTGTGTGCGTGTCTCCTGTCCATGCAAGAAGGTAATCAAAACTTTGCTTCGCTGATACATCAACACATGCATATATCGTCTCTCTCAGGAGGAGGGGGGTGTTTCTGTCCCACCTCAGGACAACAAAAGCAGTCCTGTTGGGAGGCAGCTCAGTTCGGCTCCTGATTAGAGAACTGCATGCAGTGGAAACAGCTGGCCCAGGCAGGGAGGAGGGAAGCGCTGTTATCTAAAGGCGACCCTGTCAGGCCAGCAGAGGGGAAAAGCTTACAGAGAAACAGGAAGCACGGCTGGGACGCAGCGGGTTTGTAGGAAAATACTCCTCGGTGGGCCTTAACGCAGGTGTACAAATGGAGAAAAAGAGCGAGTTAAGTGGCTCAGGGGATGGCTTTGCTTCACTGGAAGCTCTGGCATATGAGGAGAGGGGGACAGGGAAGACACACAAGAGCAGCTTAGCGTCTGGACTGCTAGACACAAGGGAGAGAGAATGACCATGCTGAATATGCTGAGGCCCTCATTACAGCTGCGGTTTAACAGACAAAAGTTTGCTAAGCATGCCAGTGCTGGATTTCTACTTCAGGCTGTCAAATGCTTCCAAATGGGTGTTGCACAGCTGTGTTGTGAGGACAACGTGTCATCTCAAGAGTGTTGACCTCAGGCAGCTATGGCTCTCCCAGGCTGTCTGGAGCTGTTAACTTATTTATAGTTGGCTTGAGGAGAACATGTTGAATAATACAATGGGGGAGACAGACAGACTGGACTGGACTGCAGCTGTAAAGAGCCTGCAGTTATTAGTAGAGCTTCACCACTACCTATGAGAGTGAAGAAATGAATGTAAAGAATGCGCTCTCGACCCTGCAAGTGATTGTCAGTCAAATTTATCAACAAATATAATTTATAAGTTACAGATTTACTTGGACGACAACAATCTATCACTTTTGAACAAATTAGTATATAATATTTTTTTCCCCTGTATTGGCTCACATCTGTTGTGACTTGCACAG
>CAAKHG010022020.1:13460-25830 GCA_901007715.1 Dactylopterus volitans
GCACATCTGTCAATGGGATTCCATCAGTTAGTGGAATACCTGCTGTAATACCCCCCGAGTGTATAAGCCAGTTACCGGCAGCCAGTGAAGCCTGAAGGCATCAGCCGGCAGCCTCCTGTCCCGAACACACACACACACACACACGCACACACACTTCTGATTGACACAGTTATGTTAATGACAATAGACGGAGCATCTGCACCTCCGTGGAAGCATTAAGCTCTCAGCTTCACACAACTGTGATTCTTTCTCATCGAAACAGCACTGAACTCCCCAAATAACCTGAAGTGATGAAATATTGATACTTGGCTGGTAAATTATGTCCAACAAACAAACCCTTCTCAGGTGGCGCAGGGGTCTGTATTCATATATTTGTTATTAGAGTATTACGATAGTAGTCGTTGCCATACACAGTGATACAAGCGATGTCTGTACTAGCACACACCAAGCGTTGCTGCTGCAGGGATACCGCATGTCTCCCCATGTATGGGCTGTATACGAGGCGCCAGCGTCTCCCGCGTCACATCGCATATGATGCTATGGCGTGCGTCGTCATGGTAACTGCAGAGTGCCATTCCGCGGTTGAATCTGCCGGAAGATTAAAGAAGAGAGAAAGGGTGCACTGACCTCAAAATGATTACACGAGTGCTCGCGTTGAACACATACTTGACTCTGACAACATTGCCTCTGGGTTCATTGCCAGCGAGACGCGTGATATCTGTCATTGGAGGCGACGTGAGGATGCGTGACAACACAGCAGATGCAGGGGACGGCAGAAGGTCTGGATAAATCTTTTCTAAAGGGGAATTCAGTGTCCTCCTGGTTAAAAATGTCCAGAGTTTCCGAGGTGTGACCATTAGGAGAGTTATAAATGCTTTGTTTGGTAGATGTTCCATACGTGATGCTCTGGGCTGCTTCATCAGACACAGACATCAAGATGAAGTTCCCCCACATTCCCCATCTCCTCTTCTTTTTTCTCTCCGTCCCAATCAGCAGCTGTCATGCTCTCCTCTAACCAATTATCCGTGAGCCGGCAACACTTTACTCTAAGTCTTTCTCTCTGTCATGCCACTGCCATTTCAGCATCGTTAAGCTATCGTGACCCGCCGCCGCCCCTCGCTGCCTCGACATCGGCCGTCTGGCCTCCTGCAATCAACCTGCTGATCAGATGTCGCTGAGGTCATCTCACACAAAGCTCCATTCCTCATGTACGCCCCCGCTGAGGAGGCACAATGTCTGCCACCACTGGTTTACCGTGTTGACCTATTCCCTGCCGGGGTCTATCTCTGCATACATTTAAAATTTTTATCTCAATTCAAATCAAAACCTGTGTCCCAAAGTATTGCAGTATTCACCGTTATCGTCTGGGATGTGTTTTTCGCATAGTTGCCACCGAAACAACAATATCGGCAAACGTGATGTCACAGTAGCGGCTGGTTGTTTCTGGCTGAGCACGTTTATAACTGAAGTGATGGAGTTATCAAGTGAGCTGCACGTCTCCTAGTGTCACAAGCTGTAGATACGAGGAGTGTAAGCACAGGTGCATTTGTACCAAAATGTCATTGTTTATTACCCAGAGTCATGAATGGAATGGAAATAGCCGGTTGGCCAGTCGCCATTAAACAACACAGGAGAAGAAAACTAAAACAAAACACAAAAAAGAAGAAGAGAGTTTATTTTATATCAGCTGTGTGTAAAAACTTGGGGCTCCCTGTGGACAACAATGGCGATGGATGACGTGTTGGTGGTGTTTGACGGTTGTTCAGACTCATATGCTGGAGTAGAGGACCTTCTGTAGTAGTGGAGGACCTGTATGCAGTGTTGGAGGACCTGTATTCAGAAGTGGAGGACCTGTATTCAGTAGTGGAGGACCAATATGCAGGAGTATAGGACCATATGCAGTAGTGGAGGACCCATATGCAGTCGTAGAGGACCCATATGCCATAGTAGAGGACCCGCACGCAGTAGTAGAGGACACATATGCTGGAGTAGAGGATCTGTATGCAGTAGTAGAGGACCCATATGCAATATTAGAGGACCCATATGCAGTCATAGAGGACCCATATGCCGTTGTAGAGGACCTGTATGCAGTAGTAGAAGACCCATATGCAGTAGCAAGTGGACCTGTATGCAGTCGCAGTCGACCCATATGCAGTAGTAGAGGACCTGTGTGCAGGAGTAAAGGACCCGGTTTCAAGTATTCATCTCTAAAAGCAAGGCATCTCTATCAGTCGCCTCAGTAAACAGGTGAATCCAAACGTAGGCCAACATTAAACCGAATGCAGCGTGTGGATATTTGGTTGCTGTCATCTACCATCGTAAATAATGCTGGGTATTGTCATGGTCTAAATATTTTCTGAGTTCTCCCTAAACACCAGCAACGACCATCATGATAACACATTGCATTTAAATTGCTGTTTTTTGTTAGTCGGCAATGTGCCTCTACCAAGCTGAGCACGCTGAGCAAGATTTACCAAGAGCTCTATAGCGTACAGATTATTACCAGCTATTAAATGTTTTATATTCCTTATTAAGTCTTGTGGTAGAATCTGTATCTCCTACAATATGAATATTTAAAAGAACAGAATATAAAGAATATAAAGCACTTGTTGGTTTACATCAGTAATGGTGCATTTATGTTTTACTTTTACAACATGAGAGATGCTTTTCCATATTTGTAGCGGATTGTGACCTGTGACTTTTTAGAAATAAGCACTGACACGATGTTGTGTTCACTGTCTCCTGTAAAACACGCTACAGGCTGCACTAAACGACACCAGCTGGAGCAAACTTTGGCTTGCACAGCTGTCCAAAATAAATGACAGGAGAAATGCAGATGTTGTCCCGGGACCTTGACCCCAAAACCAAAATACATATGAACCGCGACCTCTGCGTACCGTTTAACCCCCCTGTGGTTGACCATATTGGTCCGTCATATCTCCAGATAATCATGTATGCAGCATCAGACTGGGGACGCCTTTGGCTACCTTCACACTGCAGGTCTTAATGCTGCTTTTTTCTTTTTTTTTTTTTGGCTTGGTTGTTCACATTATAGCTCAAATGTGACCACCGTCAGACGTGAACAGGGTGAACGTTCTCGCATGCGCAGAAGAAGAAGACGGCGTGACGTCACGCGCGGCCCGCTACGTCTACGGAAGTAAATATACGCAGATGCGGCACATGTCAGCGTGTGCGCATCCGGTTTGTAGTTGTGCAAATCGGTGGTGACCAAATTATGACTAAGTCATAAAGGGAAGAAGGAGAGCAGACATTTTAACAATGGCCTCTTTTGGAGCAGCGGCTGCTTACATCCCTTGTTCAGGTTTGAGCTGGATGAAATGCGTCATGAGCGTTCAGACTGAGGCCACTTTGAAAAACGTCAGATATGCGTTTGATTTAGGAACACATATGAAAGTGGCCTGGTTTGAGGAAAAAAAAAAAAAATCGGATTTGTGCTGGTTAGGCCGTCATTAAAAAAACAAAAGAACTCAGGTATGGGCCACATATGGGCAAAAAAAAGTTAGAATTGGGCCATTTTTGTCTGCAGCGTGAACAAGTGTCACATTCGAATTCCAGTCAAATTAACACCTGTCTTTTTCTAATTTGGTCTACGTGGGGCTGAGAGGGTTCTGCACTAATGGCGGCGGCCAGCGCTTCTCCGTTATTAGAAAAAGGCTCCGTCATCAGCTCCGGGAAGAAGCCCGCTCCCGCTCTTTTCGGCGTGCGGTCCCCATCCATCACCGGCAGCCAGTAGGTGCCCGGGCGACACTGTGTTTATGCAACTTAAAGAGCTTTTTCTCTGCCCCGCCACAGTGATGTATCGCCCGGGAGCCCAGAACAGATGATGTGTGCACGGCGAGGATGGGAGAATGGATGAGGGAGCCGCCGCCGCCAGCGAGCGGCAGGATCTGTCGATATTCATGATAATAACAACAACAACAACAACACCAAAAAAGGTGGAGTGCTGGGGCCGAGACCTGGCTGGCAGACGCTGGGTTTTGCTGGAAGATTTAAAGGCTTTTGCAGGGAATTTGCGGCATCGCTTCGCTTTGACATTGCACAGTTGGGAAATCTGTCAATATTAATGTTCTTGACATAAAAAAAAAAAAATAAATAAAAAATTGGAGAATTCCAAATAAAATGGGGAGGCAGGGGGCTTTAATTCGATGCGTTTTGGGTTTTGTTCAGAGTGTCGGAGGACGCCGGCGGCGACAGCGGCTGCTGCTGAGGCTGATTTTAGAATGGCGGCTGTTTAATGTTTTACGTTTTGAAATGAAAAGTTGGACAGAGCAATATAATGCTGGTGGTTCGGCTCCGGAGCGGCTCACTCATCTGGATATGGCACAGAAGTCACCGGGGGCACTTATCATATGAATTAACATTAATGTTAAGAAGCACGATACAATCAACGCCCGGGGATAATCAGCGTCTCGGCGTGTATTACACGGTTTTAAGGCACGACGTGGAAAGTTCATATTATTTTTCGGGAGAGCTTCCAAAATGAAAATGAAGGAAGAGCATGCCGTTGTCGTGACGACGGATAATTCTGTTCCCCTTTACATCCAAGCGGATTCGTCACGGTGGGATGCACATGAAAGTGAATCGTAAAACGCGTTAACTCGTTACAAAATATTAAGATAAAGCTTTATTTCGGGTAAAAATGGTCTCACAGTAGTTCCATGATAGTTGATTCCTGTTTTTTTCCTGCCGCGTCCCATTCTTCTTTAAGCTTTTCGTATTCTCCCGAAACTGAAAGAAAAAGTTAGCCTAGCTTAGCATGCTAGTTATATGCAGCCATGCTCATTAGTTAAAAACTAATGAATTTATAGTGGTTAAACTTGAGCCGAATTACGTGTGCAATACACGGTTTGGATTCATGATTGCCAGCCAATCAGAGAAGAGTAATCCCCATGACAATGGTATAAACTGGGTTCGAATTACGTGGGAGCCAATGGGAGCTCAGCACCCATAAGGAGGGGCGTGAGCTCCCATGAGGGCAGTAAAATCATACATCTGCGGGGGTCCTGACCAACTACCATTATTTTAATTGAAAATAATGGCAGTTGGTTATAATAATAATGGTTTTTGATCATGTGAAACAATACATTTTCAATGTAATTAGCATTATATAAACAGACTAAAAGAAACATGTTAAAAAAGAATAAAGTATGTGCACCCATTCTGTCGTGCACAGTGCATAGTTTATACTGCACTTCACCACCAAGCCACCGGGGAGCGCAGTCGAAAATTGAGCGTAAATCATGCATGCCGGGAGGGCGCGCATTTACAAAAGGGAAGAAGAAGCGAAAAACATTTCAACACACACACAAGAGAGTGCAGGAAATTGAAAAGTTTCGCCATCATGCCGCTAAAAAAAGAGGCCGCTACTGCCTTCGGAGTTTGCTAGCCTGGCTAGCTTTGGATTTGTGACAACAAAGAACCCTAAAAAAGGCTGCAGAGGACCAGACTGTATCTGCTAACATGGCAGCTAGCATCCAGCTGCAGCCCCGCAGTATTGGAGCATTGTGTGTGTGTGTGTGTGTGTGTGTGTGTGTGTGTGTGTGTCTGTGTGTGTGTGTGTGTGTGTGTGTGTGAGAGAGAGAGAGACAGATATCACGTAATTAGCAGTGAACTCTCTCTCTCTCTCTCTCTCTCTCTCACTTTCTATCTCTCTCACAGTTGGGTGTTATTGGGTGTTATTTAGTTATGTCCTAATGAACATTAGTAATTTGGAAGACCCCCACAAAGCTCAGATTATAATTCGAACCCTGGGTATAAATGCTTTTAATGTTTGATCGCTGGCCAATAAGACCATGGTATAAAAGTAATGATTTCATTAATTGCAGAAAAATGGAAAAACAAACAAACAAACAAAAAGCGCAAGACACTCATTATATGTTTGATACAATTAGTCCATGATGATTAAAATAAACTCTTGGTGTCAGTTGCAACACCATAAAGCAGCAAAAGCTCCATCTGAGACTTTGCCCAGGTCGAAGTGGATTTCCAAGTCCAACAGGGCGGCTTCATCACGCCCTCGTCTGAAGCTAATATGCAGCTTTTGAAGTCCATGCCGCTTAAATCAAGCGGGCGTCTTGATTTTCTCCTGATTCCTGGCGCGTCCCCGCTGGGCTGCCGTAGGAGGACGGCAGCAGCATCTCCCAGGTACATAAATGAGGCTTCGTGTCAGCGGATAATCAGCGTCCCTGAGTCATACCCACCACCCCCTAATTACAGTTACATTTATGTCAGGTCAGAGGCATCCGACAGCCGTGTTGGACGTATTAGCGGTAATGACTTACAGGTGTATTGTGTGAACCTGAAGGCAACCTGCTGCTCTTGCCGCCATATTGTCTCAATACGCCACAATTAAGTCTGTCAGCAGCTGAAAGGAGCTCTGGCCACACAGCTGAACCTGATTATCTCCGTCAATGTCGTTTGTTTTGGAGTGAAAATGTCTTTAATAATACCCACAGACGCGACTCGGGTTCGTTTGGCTACAAACGAAAAGAATCAAAAGTAGATGTCCAAGAAATTTGGTTGGTTCAAATGGAAGTAAAAATGATGTTTAAAATAAACTACGGAGAATTACAGAGGAAATGTTTTAATTCTTTGGTTCATATGTCCTCAGTCTAAATGACTGGTGTATTTTGAATACTGTGTATAATATTTCTCCAGTGAGTGACATTTTTAAATCGGTTAATTGGTATTCAGCATACCACCTAGTTACAATTACAGAATATTCTGCTTTTTCCTAGCGTTTTTGAATCTGATACATGTTACAAAATACTGAATGTAATAATTAAAAATAAATGAAAAAAAAAAAGTACCCAAACGGGGAGACCAGCTTTGGTAGATGTATTAACATTCAAATTAGAAAACAAAGACAATAAGTTAAATAACAAATTAAAAACGCAAACTTGGTGTGCTCTGGAACACACCAGAGCGTCAGTGCATGACAGCTCCTCCAATATGAATCCAAAAGATCTCCATCGCCCTCTAGTGGCTGCCTGAGGTGTACCGGATAAGCTCCGCCTCCTCCATGCTACTGGATAGCAAACTTCAATATCACAAATACTTAAAAAAAACTTAAATACTGCTTCATATGATTTTTTTTTTTTTTTTTTTTTTACAAAGATAGCTTTAGTAATTTTATGTAGTGCTCGGGTGTATATTTTTTTCCGACAGGTTTGGTTTTAATGCGTTGTTTGATGCTAAAAAAAACAGGTGTGGCTGGACGATTGAAGTAGCTCAGCGTGAAATACAGGAAGTCGTTGACCATTATTGTCTTTTATCAAACCATTTTTTTTTTCCCACTAGCAACAGTTGGTGGGCGGGGCCTCGACGCCGCGGCTCCATTTCCTGGTCGCCATTGCTCTGACCCTGGCTTCGAATGACTTTCACAAAGCGCACGACAGCCGGGATTCTTAGGCTTCGTTTTTCGGTTAGAGGTGGCAGCCATGTGATCCGGATTATACACAGTCGATTAATGCCAATAGCGTTGTTGGTAATGACACCTTTGTGCTAATAGCATCTGCCTGATTTAATTGTGCTAAAGTGTAATTAAAAACGTGCTTTAAAAGCACGCTTAATGGTTGCGAGGTTGCTATGGAACAAGGCTCGCAAATGGCTCCCCTCCCTCGCTCCTTCCCTCCCTCCAGTCTGCTGGATTTTTCCCCCCAAGGGAAGCCTTTTTTTTTTTGTCTTTAACTATAGCATTTTTTAAAAAGGCAAGATGTCAAACTAATCTACTTCCTCAAATGCTGCTCCAGCTCATCAGTTTCGCTCTGCTGTGTCTCCCCTCGCACACGTCCCCCGCTCTTCCTCCTCCGGGGAGGGGTGGCTGGATGGGTGAGGGGGGCTGGCGGGGACGGGAGGGGGAATTACGATTCTTTGGCAGGCGGGTTAATAACTTGCTTTGCTGTAGACGCTTTAAATTGGTTTCCATTGACACCTGCTATCTCTCAGCTGATAGCACAGAGGACCTCATCAAGTGTAAAGACGCTGATGGTTGCGAGCCAAACAAGCTGCCATAGACCAATAACTTCCATTCCACACACACACACGCACGCTCACACACACACACACACACACACACACACACACACACACACACACACACACACACACACACACACACACAGACACACACACACACACACACACATATATATATATATATGCAACGTTTATTGTCACTGGACCACATCCTGAGTTTTGTCCCCGCTCTGCTGATGATGTCGCCGCTCAGGTCCGTCCCTCTGTCACTTTACAAGCCCCCCTTGATGCCTTTTCCAGATAAGCCATTCATTTCCATTCACGTATTTTAATTGCCTTGCCATGAGGTTTGGCTTATCTCAAATTAAACGTTCCAATATTAAAATATTTGTCATTAGTCGGCTCTTTTTTCTTTTTTTTTTTTTTAATCAGAGAAGACAGATAATCCAGCAGCGGTGGAAGTTAAAGACACAGGAAACCCGAAATGTGGAGTTTATTAGGTCTCAATTCAGTGTTTTTTCGTCAGCCCTGGAATTGCGGTTAATTGTTCTGAGCTGTGATTCATTTTTAGCGTCTTTCATGACCCTTGATTTCCTGTTGTAGATGCTGTTTTATCGTGCTCCTCCTCACTTGAGCGTCTCCTGTAATTTGTGTTTTACACTCTTCTCTCTACTGCACAGATTGGATTTTGTCCTCCTGGAATGTTCCAGAGCACAGATGGTGAATGTTTACTTTTTAAGTATTTAAGTTGGTGAGTATTTTTTTTGGTTTTGTGAGTTTTTTTTGTTGTCTTTGTGTGCAATGAAATCACCCATCCAAATTTTTTTTGAACTGTTATTTTTTTTGTCAGGAGCAAGTTTAGACAAAACAATAAACGCTTAACACGGTTTGTGTAATTTTAAGTAGATTTTTTTTAATCACACTCTTCCTTTTTGTGTGTGTGCAATGAATTCATCCAGCACATTTTCTTTTTCGAACTGACAGACAGAATGCAAGTATTAAACTTTTTTTTTTTTTTGGCACACGGTTAAATTGGCTGAGCGGAATGCATCCACCAATCGTGTTGTTCAGAGTCGACGTCGCATTGCACTTCCCACTGTCAAGGCATCTTTAACCTCAACCATTAGCTGCAATGGCTGTCAAAGGGACCATAAAGTGTTAACTTTGACTCCGAGGGACAAAAAGAAAACGTTGGAATTATAGAAAGTGAAGTATCCGACAAGCGCAAATATGTTTGCGTTGGTGACAACAACACAAATCTGAAGGATCATGTGTGGGGTTATTTTTTTCATGATGGAATGTTTAACACGGCCGGTTAACGATGTGCAGTTTTCCTGCAACTTGCCATGAGTTCTTCCTGAAAATAGAGAAGAAAGAAAGTGTGTATGTTGGACAGAAGTGAAAGAGAGAGTAAGAATCAGAGGAAAGAATCCTCATATGCCCGCTCCTGCTCTCCCTGGTCCTCTTCTTCCTCTTCATCTGCTTTGGTTTACTCCTCTTTGTCTGGGGCAGTTTGGAAGCGTGACGATTGAATGAAGTCAGTCATCTTTCACAGATGCGAATCGGAGAATCAGCTCCCGAGATCCGTTTGTGGCCTATAGTCACCTGAAGTGTAGAAATGCCACCGTCACTGCTAAATTCATAGATAATTAACAATTATTTTGATTTTTCTTTACCTCACAGGAGGCACCAGCTATTTCGGGATTGAAGATCTGAGTATTTGAGGGTATTTATCATGCTTCCAATCTTACTTGGTGTTTCTAGAGATTTTCAGAATTTGGTATTTGTGTTCAGGGGTGTGTGATGGTGATGGTGTGTGATCTGGTGTGGTAGGCAGTTCAAGATAAATAAGATCCCCTGTCTAGCCCCAGTTAATATTTACTGAGCTGAATATATCAGATGATTTCCAGAAAAGTAGCTGGCAGGTCTTTCATTCGATGTGAAAAGGACTGACTTTATCAAGCAGAAAGTGAAGAGTGAAATGAGAGCAGTTTTAAATCCCCCTTAGGTGAAAATCAAGTTTTTAAGCTTGACAACATCAATAAGATTTTTTTTTTTTTTTTCCGTCACAAGACATGAAACCTGAAAGAAATCAACGTCAAGGATTTCTGCTTTGGATCTTCACCCAACCAATGACAGACCACCTCCAAGACTTTTACATAGAAAACACAAAAACCCAACAATGATGACTTATTATGTTGGGGCTTTCTGAATCACTTGCATGAAGGAAGAAAATGCTAGCTATGAAGAAGGAAACTTCTTATGAAGAAGGAGAAGCTAGCTACAATGAAAAAAAAAAAGCATATCAGCTATGAAGAGAGGGGATGCTAGCTGTAAAGAAGCAGAGACTAGCTATGAAGTGGCAAACTCTAGCTACAAAGAAAGAGAAGCTAGCTACACAGAAAAAGAAGGAAATGTTAGCTATGAAGAAGAGGAAGGAGACGCTAGCGGTGAAGAAGGAGAACATGCTAGAAAAAACAGGAAGAGGCAAACTCTAGCTACAAAGAAAGAGAAGCTAGCTACACATATAAAGAAGGACATTTTAGCTATGAATAAGAGGGAGGAGACGATAGCGATGAAGAAGGAGAACATGCTAGCTACAAAAAAGAGGAAGAGGCAAACTCTAGCTACAAAGAAAGAGAAGCTGGCTACACAGAAAAAGAAGGACATTTTAGCTGCGGAGAAGAGGGAGGAAAAGCTAGCTATGAAGAAGAAGAAGCTAGCTGCAAAGATGGAGAAGCTAGCTGCAAAGAAAAAGGACCTGTTATAGGCCAGCTACGAAAAAGAGGGAAGAGCAGATGCTTACTACGAAGAAGAAGGAAGAGAAGAGGGTTGACTAGACCTAACCCTAACTGCTAGCTACAAAGAAGGAAACCATAGCTTCAGAGAAGGAGAAGCTAGCTACAGAGAAAAATGGGCACATGTTATCTATGAACGCTAGCTCGAAGACGGAGGAGAACATGATATCTATGAAAAGGAGGAAGAGGATACACTAGCCACAAAGAAGAAGGCGCTAGCTGCGAAGAAGGTAAGACTAGCTATGAGAAAGTAGAAACTAGCTACAAACAGAAAGAAGGAGATGCTAGGTATGAAGAAGAGGAGGGAGGAGACACTAGCTACAAGGAAGAAGACACCGAAAGAAGAGGCGAAGAAGACACTGGCAACAACACTGTAAATAATAAATAAATAAGTATTGATCTGGATAAATTAGCTAACCCCACTTTTCTTAAGCATCCACTTCTTACATAGGGTTTATTTTCTAACACATAATTGCAGGTTGAATTTGACACTACTTGTTGCTGTGAGTGAGGTCAGCTTAGAACAATCAAGAACCAGTAATGGTAGCGGTTTAGCGGAAGACTTCAACACCTGACTTCTTTTACGTTCACTGTCTGAAAGGATCAATCATGCTGAAGAAAATGCTACGTGTCGCCGTATTTCAAGTGAAAAACTTAACGGGCAGGGCCAGAAGACGTTTAAGGCAGAGCAGGTGTCACACTGAAAATTGGTCGCGCCCGTCAACACGACTCTATTGAAATTGTCTTGCTGCAGGCACCACGTTCAGGAACATGATGTACCAACTCTAACTTTCCTGACACGGAGCTGGTGAGAGACAGAACTGCCTGATAAAAGCAGGGCTTGTTATTAATTACGTGTGTGTATATATATATATATATACTATGTGTACTGTATATACACCAATCAGCCATAATATTATGACCACTGATAGGCGAAGTGAATGACACTGGTCGGATCCAGCGGATGAGCGACTGTAGCTCAAAACTGAATCAGAAAACTTTATTGATCCTCAGGGGGAAATTACTAAATGACAAAATGACTAAAAAAGTAAATGCTGGTTCTGAGAGAAACGTGTCCGAATACGCAGTTCATGGCAGTTTGTTGTGTATGTGGTTGTATGACTGCAGAGCAGTCAGGGTGCCCATGCTGACCCCCGTCCACTGCTGAGAGCACCAACAATGGACATGAGCATCGGAACTGGACCACGGAGCGACTGAGGAAGGTGGTCTGCTCTGATGAATCAGGTTTTCTTTAACACCACACGCATGGCCAGTGTGTGTGTGTGTGTGTGTTGCTTACCCGAGGAAGACATGTCACTATGGTGCTGGTGCCATGTGATGCACTATGGGAAGATGAGCTGGTGGAGCAGTGTGATGCTTTGGGCAATGTTCTGCAATCCATTCCTGTGGATGTTACTGTGACATGTAGCACCTACCTAAGCATTGTTGCAGACCAGGTCCCCCCTTTCATGGGAACGGTATTCCCTGACGGCAGTGGCCTCTCTCAGCAGGATAACGCTCCCTGCCACAAAGCAACAATGCTTCAGGAACGTTTGAGGAACACGACAACCAGT
>CAAKHG010022020.1:28486-55154 GCA_901007715.1 Dactylopterus volitans
AGAAGGTAGCCAGCAGCCTTCTGAGTAGCACCTTGTGTTTGACTCCAGCACACAGATGACAGTTCATCAGCTGACCTCGGGTCATGAACACACCTGCAGCCTGCGCGCACACACACACACACACACACACACACACACACACACACACACACACAATTGCTTGTGTTTATGAGCCAGCCTGCTTATAGTAATAACAACCCTCAGAAAGTGCAGTGACATCAATCAGCTTCTCCATGTTTTTATTTATTTATTTATTTATTTTGGAAGAAGCTTCCTGAAAAGAAAAAAAAAAAACTGCTGAGGAAAAATTATAATGGTGATTCTCAGAAACTCTAATTAAATTTCCCCCCTTAATTATTTCTCTAAATACCATTAATAAAACGAGGCCTGTAGTTCCTGTAAGCACAGGTGGGTCCTGCAGCGCTTCAGCTGACACTCTCACCTGAACCTTGTGTTGTTCCATCATGAGTTGCCGTTTCATTTAGAAGCGCAGGGCCGTGGAGGTCGGCCTCACCCCCCCCCCCGCCCCCCCCGGCCGACTGCCAAACGTTGAGCTTTCGGTTTTGAGAAGCAGAGAATCACATCCAACTCCCAGAGTTGCTGGATCGCCGGAATTAATCAGTCTGCAGCTCCACCTCATTGGCGGTGTGATGTTCATCCTCCCGATGTGATGACTGCTCGCCAGCTTCTCGGCGGAGTGGCGGGTGGCGAGGAGGGTAATGAATCACATCCAGGAACCTTAAAGACATTTGTCTAAAGCTGCTCTGTGGACAAAAAAGAAGCAGGGAGGAGGTTTTGCCGCCCGGAACCTGAAAATGACAGGTTCAGTCTCTTGATTAAAAATGTTGCAAAAAAGAGAGATTTTAAGGATTGGTTCTTTTTTTTTTGTTTTTTTCTGTTTTTACACTTACAGTAGAATAAAGTATTATGTTTTGGAGCAGTAAAAACAAGGGTGACGTTCCCCAATAAAAAGTGTTTTAATGTCTTATATAGTGAATTTGGAGTAAAAAACCTTCCACAAAATTCAGAAAGCCTCCGCCTTTCAAAAACGTAATTTTTTTTTTTTTTGCACCCAACACTTTTATTGACCGGTTGCTAGTTAAATGGATAGATTACTCAAAAATGTAAACGAATGAAAGCTTGCATGATGGCAGCAATATTGAGGCTACAAACAGTTTCAAGTTGATGCTGCGGCTTACGGACTCTTGGTCGACGCTGCAGTATGGAAGCGTTTCATGCTTTTTATTTATTTCCTCGCGTCACAAGTGTATTGTGGCCTCACCGCTCCGCCCCCGCTCCCCTAATCTGCAAAGTGGTGCGCAGATAATGAGTGAATTTTCATTTTCATTCCCTTAAATAAATTAGTTGTGAGATGTTTAACCATATATTTTCTTTTAGCATTTCCAAACATTTCTGACCCTTGGTTGTTACTTTTCCAACTTGTGATACATGTCGCCGCCATCACATTCAAAACGGGCATGGCACCCCCCCTCCCCACAATTTCTCAGTTTCAAAGTTTGAAACATTCTCTTTGTGCTCTTTTTAATGAGTTTTAATTGTTTTGCAACGCACTGCAAAACAATTTTCTTTTCACTCCCATTTTTCCCAGTTGAAGTTAAGGATCTGAAACGGATGATGAAGCTGCTGGTTCAAAACAACCTTTGCAAAGGTTTTGCACAAACAATCAGAACTCGTCTCAGGGAGGCTCCCCTGGGTTCTCCTCCACCGAACTGGGTTCTTGGTCTAACTGCATTATGCCATTGTAACTGGCCTAATTAGGCAAGTGCTCACCTCTGATGGTGTGTTGCGCATTGAAGTGTGTCAGCTTAATTGAATCGCTGTTTGTTGTGTTTTAATGGTGTCGGGTGGGCAAGGCCGTGTGCTGATGTCAGTGTCGTCAGCAGAGTGGTCCATGGCGGTGGTGGGGTTTCAGCATGGAGAGGCATGAGCTATAAGCAGTGAACACGGATGCACTTTATCGACGTGAACATGAATGCAGAGATCCAGTGGTGAGATCTGCAGTGCCGTTGTCAGGCCATTCATTAGCCGCCATCGCCTCATGCTGCAGCACGATAATGCACCGCGCCACGTCGCAAGGATCTGTAAACAGATCCTTGCGACCAGTATTCCACTGGACACTGGTTTTATCCCCGAGCTTGTTGAGTGTACATTTACACCTATCGGCTATAATATTCCGACCACTGACAGGTGAAGTGAATAACACTGATTATCTGGTGTCCATAGCACCTGTCAGCGATTGGACATTTTGTCCTAAAATTCCCTGTGTTAGAGGCAGCGAGGATGGGCGAGCGTAAGGATTTGAGTGACTTTGACAACGACCAAATGGTGATGGCTAGATGACTGGGTCAGAACATCTCCAGGACCGCAGCTCTTGTGGGGTGTTCCTGGTGGTCAGGACCTATCAAAAGTGGTCCAAGGCAGTGAGCCGTTGACAGGGTCATGGTCGGTCAAGGCTCATAGATGCATGTGGGGAGTGAAGGCTGGCCCAGTCCAGCAGACCAGCTACTGTAGCTGTAACTGCTGTAAAAGTTGGTGCTGGTTCTGATAGAAAGGAGTCAGAACACGCAGTCATGGCAGTTTGTCGTGCATGAGGCTGCGTAGCCGCAGACCAGTCAGGGTGCCCGTTCTGACCCCTGTCCACTGATGCCAGCACCAACAATGGGCACGTGAGCATCAGAACTGGACCATGGACCAATGGTGGAAGGTGGCCTGGATGTCGTGGATGCCTGGGTGTGTGTGTGTGTGTGTGTGTGTGTGTGTGTGTGTGTGTCGTTTGCTTCAGTAACAAACAAGGAAGCACTATGGGAAGAGGGTGAGCCGGTGGAGGCAGTGTGATGCTTTGGGCGATGTTCTGCTGGGGAACCTTGGGTCCTGCCATTCATGTAGATGTTCCTTTGACACGTAGCAGCTACCTAAGCATTGTTGGAGACCATGTCAACCCTTTCATGGAAACAGTATTCCTTGATGGCAGTGGCCTCTCCCAGCAGGATAATGCTCCCTGCCACAAAGCAACAATGGCTCAGGAACATTTGAGGAACACAACAACCTGTTCAAGGTGTTGACTGTATGGAGCGTCTGTGGGATGTGCTGGACAAAAATTTTTGGACCATGGAAGCCCCACCTCTCAATTACGGACTTAAGGATTTGCTGCAGCATCTTGGTGCCAGATATCACAGCACACCTTCAGAGGTCTAGTGGAGTCCAGACCTTAACAGGTCAAAAGAGGGACCCACACAATATTAGGCAGGTGGTCATAATGTTAGGGCTGATGGGGCGTATGAAGGTCTACAGCCCCACCCGGTAAGCTTAGGTTTGTACCTCGGTACTACAAAATACCGCGTGCGGCCCTGGTTGTGCATCCCGGTGACCATTTTGTGTCATCGCTCATCCTGACTCATGGCTGTCCTGCGTCCATACTGACTCACGCTGCAGATGCAAGCAGGGCGAGGCAGCGGAATCTTCTGCTCTTCTCTCTGCTCGGCCTTAAATGAATTCACTGTTTTTGCTGCATTTTAATAAGACGCTGCTGCAGCCTCGGTGCATTTGGCCTGCGCTCAGTTGTTCCTATCGGTAATCCATCCATGAGTCCATAAGCCATCAGGGGCAATAAATAAAAATATTCCTCAGGGTAATTCAAGTGAAAAGGTTTTCTAAGAGTAATGAATACCAAACTGCATTTCCTCAGGAAATATATTAGAAAAAATAACCAAATGTTTTTTTTTATTTCATCTTGATACATTCTTGGACAACACCACAAAATAGTTGCATGAGTGGCCAAATGTAAAATCTCTCCCACAACATTGGCACATAAGCAGCAAGGGCAACATGAAGATACCTAGTACAAACAGTAGAAAACATACATGCGTCCTAAGTATTTTTGTTTTTAAATATATACTCATCTTTTTTTCTCAGTTTCCAGGGAAGAAAAAAAAAAGGAGGAAACCAATCAAAGCCATATTCTGCTTTATGACAAAGGAATAATGAAACAAAACCAAATTAAAAAAAATAAGGTACAATTCAGAGCAGACAGGTGGAATCAACTGTGTTGCGAGAATTTCGTCACCTTTTTTTTTTCCATTTTTTTTTTTTTTTTTTAACTGATTGGGTTTCAACATCAAACATATCAGGCATGCATTGACAACCTCCACATCAACACCTTTTTGTTGCATCAGCCGCTCCGTGAGCTACGGCATTCGGGTGAATGGCGGCTGAAGGTCTCTTGAGGTGGGCTACAACACAGTTAAAGGTCACCATCATACACCTAGAAAATACTGGAGAAGTCAGTGTGTGTGTGTGGGTGTGTGCATGTGTGTGTGCGTGTGTGTGTGTGTGAGTGAAGAGAAGGAACACACGTTGGGATGGGGGGGAGGTGTCCATCAGGGGGACCACAAACAACAGATCCAACAAAAAAGCCTTTAAGAAGCGCCCCTTTTGTCTTTTTTTTTTCTTTTTTTTTTGACTTTGTGAACACGACCAGCTGTAGAATCTGATTTTTTTTTTTCAAACCACGTTTTAGACTCACAAACAACAAACCTGATGAACAAAATGCGAATCCCTCATGTTTCGTCCATCGAGCGCCACAGAAACAACGCAAGTAATTAAGTTCAAACCAGCGAGACTCCGCCCACGAAAAGCCAGTAGGAATTTCCGTCAGATTTCAGACTGCAACAGCAAATAAAAAGCATATCTTTATGATACTTACATGTTTTTTTTTGTTAGTTTTCCCAGCAAAATAAACTTTCGAAAGTGAACGCAACTTGTGATTTTTCTCGTTTATTTTTTTTTTTGGTTTTATTCAAAAGCTAATGCTGGGCTACAAACGAGTTACGTCGCGGCCATGTGACGCCATCGGCTTCCAAAGTCGGCGAGAAGTAAGTTTTTCTGTTATCGGCATCATGGCGTTTAATATCCGAAAGATCGATGTCAAAAATATGGGCAGCACCAATATTCCGTTTTACTTTTGAGAAGTGACTTTTTTTTCTTATATGTTGAACGATGTTGTAAAGATGTTTCGAGATGCTCACGTATGATCACGTATGAGTACTTTTACGATGCCACTTCGAGCGACTCAAGGGTCACATCCTAAAAGTTGACAAAAAAAAGGTTATGACTCGTGTTTCATTGGCGACGGTGACGTCAAGTAGCGCCGCGTTCCCGAGCAACTCGCAATGAATTTTAAAGAGATTAACGCGAAACACAAAAGTGGAGCTGAGGCTGATGGGGATGTCAGTAGTTTATGAGTAAATATTGGACAAAACCGAAGGTTGGATTTGTGATTTCAAGGTTCCGAGCCGCCATTCCAACTGAAGGAAAGAAGAACGTTTGAGGACACTTTGTGTTTTCGCTTAATTGTTTGCACTTTGATTACCTATATATAAATGTATGCACTTTCACGTTAAAATAAGAAAATATATAATTTTGATATCTAAAATGTCTCTGTTAATTACCTTTAAAAACCGCCCTATGTTTTATTGATGAACGGGTTTCAGTATCGATATCAGCAATATCGGGCCAATGTGAATTGGTGATGAAATTAAACCAAATTTTGTGGTATCGCCGGTAGCAACTGGCTACAAGCATGAGAGCTTCAGCGTTCATGGATGTGATGTTTGCTGGCACACTTCACGTCGTAGAACAAAAACAGACCTTATTTCAGGTATCAAAGCAAAAAGTTATTCAGTTAAAAGTTATTATTCCCTTGACTCCAGGAGCGGGAACTGCAAATATGCTGAGTCATTTTTCTCGTTCCCGTGGCACTCTGTTTGGACAGCCATGAGGCGTTCAAAGGCCTGTGATTTCTTTTTTTTTTTTTCCTTCTTCCAAGTTTTCAGGGGTCTCGTTTTTTTTTCCCCAGCCAAATCCATTCTAATCATTTCTTCACGTACTTTACAATGACCGCACGACTGAACCTGGGGTGAGCTGACAAACGCCGGCGGCGGAGACGGACAATCGTGTTTCCATTGGGGGACGCCGGGGTCCTCAAGTCTGACAACGCGGATTAATGAGTTTATAAATCGGCTCCGCGGGCAAAGGAAAACCTGAATGCCGGTCCATGAATCACGCTCGCGGATCTGCGGCCACTTAATCACAGAATGAATCGCCTGTCAATCAAGTGTCACCCCGCCCTCTCGTTTTGTTGTGAGCAGAAGTTCAAAGTGTCACAACATTCAATCCTCGACTGCTTCGGATGAATTTATGACTTCAAGTTTGTTTTTTGTTTTTTTGTTTTTTTTTTATGATTCATGCATGTCACCTTGCAGGCAGTATATTGTCAATATTTGTTTGCTGATGTCAGTTACGATAATACGAAAGAGCCCACGTACAATTAAACTAAAAGTCCATACACTTTTGCCCCGCTGCATGCTGGGAAGCAACGGAATCTCAGCATTGTTGTAATGGGAGAAGTTTGCCTCAGTTTTTTGCTGTTGTTTTTTTTTTTTTGTTTTTTTTGGCTGGACTTTTACACAGTAAAGTCTCAGCCATGTTTTTGTCAACTAATGTTTCTAGTTTTTATAGCACAAGTTGCTATATTTAAGTTTCGAGCACACTTTTTTTTTTTTCAGCTGTATGCCACCGGTGAGGTTTATGCAACAGAACTGGACTGCAAAAGATTAAATATAAAATAAACAAACGCTCAACTTGATGAAAACATGGCGGCGTACTTGTGAAATTATATATCTGAGCAGCTTCAGTCCAGAAATTTGTATTGAAATAATCTCAGATTTGCATACACAGGCTTAGGAAAATATCATGGTTGATTAACCATGACTTTCTGGTGGAAAATTTTTGAGGCACACTTCTGCCACATGCTCTACTCGTCCCCAGTGTTTTCGTATTTTCATCTTTATCTTTTTCGGCTTTCGTCCGCAAACAGTTTTTTCCCCCTTAAGGCTGTTTGGCCTTCCAAAGGGAAGCGTCGACCATATTTGGTGCTCTGGAGGTGTTTGTGTATGTAAATGCACATTCCACTGTTTTATTCACAATTTTCTTTGCTCGTCTCTGGTGTGTCAGGATAAATAATAATAATAAAAAAAAAAAGCCAAGTAAATGGTGGCATCTTCGAAACATAGAATTTAAACGTCACAAACACATGAAACTGACAAAAAGCTTCACACTTCCAATGCGACGTCGCATGGTCTCGTCCTCCTCGTGTGCTTTTCCCGATTCTGCCGAATGTCGTGGATGGAAACAAGTGTACACAACATATCACTTAACATTTGCGCCATGCACATTTGGATGGAAAGCTTGAATTTTTTTTTTTTTTGTACATATGGATTCGCCACACACACACACACACACACACGCTCGCACACGCACAAATTCCGAGCGTGTCGTCGGCATGCTCCGATAAACGAGGCCCCTGCTCTTTTTGTCCACAGTCCTCATCTTGGACACTTGCGAGAAACACATTCAGATTCGTGCCACACTTGTGAGGTAAAATCAGATTCTAGGCGGCGCCGCCAGCAAAGCCCTCGGGATCCCGAAGCGAAGAATATGGCTTTAATGAAACGGATGTGCATCCGAGAAGCGAGAGCGAGGAAACAAGAACGAAAGAGGAGACTCATCATCGACGGCGTAATCATCTTTAAAAAGAAACGGGGGGGAACCGAAGTCGGCCAACATATAAGCCAGAAAGGACTACACACGCTTTGACGAGGAAGGTTGGGAAAAAAACTTGCAGTTTGGATGTCCGCTGGGAGGAGACAGACCCCGCGGGAGGGTCATGCCACGCCAACATGGCCGCTCCACATTGACATCAACGGCAGAGTGAGGGGCGCCGCCGGGCGCCGCGAGGGCTGCCGGGAGGCCGCGAGATGTCCGCTCCTGCGTCCCGGAGCCACAATCATCCCCACCGTCATCGCCATTACTGGTTTGTTTTGTTATTTTTTTCATAATTGTTCATGTTTTTTTTTTTTTTTTTTTTTACTTTCGTGTCTTGAGTTCTTCCTGGTTTCCCTTCGCCCGCTCAAAGTCCCACAGTGCTCTCTGTTCTGCGGGCAGCCGCTGCACTCGAAAGTAAGTCTGCGGTGGGCAGCGAAGCTCGTGGGAGGGGAAAAATATGAAAAAAAAACACAAACCAGAAAACAACATCCACTTCCTCCTCGTTTTTCCTGCCTTTTCATTTTTTTTTTTTTTTTTTTTTTTTTTTAATTTTTCCAGCCAGAGGGCGGGGCATCCTCAACTGTCACTCACGTCCTCTTCAGTCTCTGGTTGTGATGGAGGAAAGCCTTTAGATCACGGGGTCGTTGTAGCTCACGTATTTCTTCTTTGCCGCTGGACCTGGAGTGGGAGGGGGCAAGAGAGGGGGAGTACGGACAAGAGTCAGCGCCAGCCGTCGAGTCGGATGATGGTAGATGGTTCCCCGTGACGACGGGAGGGGAAATGAGCGTGAATGATGGCTATCAATTAACCCCCTTCCCCTCAAATATTTAAATCAGGTTTGACTGTCTTTTTTTTGTGGTAATTTAATGGAGCAGAAAGATGCAGGTGTTTTTTGCAGCTGTTGTGAGGTGTCGTGAGTCAAAAGTGATGGCTTTTATGCAGAAGCGGAGAGGAGCCATGCTGGCATCTGCCGGGCCACACTTTGACCTCCAATGCTAAGCTAATCCGCCAATTACAGACATAACCGGAACACGAGCTATACCACAAAAAAAACAAAACAAAACAAAAAAAAACCCCTGCAAGGTAAAGACAAACTTTGAACTTTAAATCAGAGCATACTGGAGTCCAAGTGGACATTCATGATTTTAAACGTTCACAGGAATTGGGTGGTAAAGCTGGATGACCTGAAATCATATCAAACCATGATGGCTGTGTTTACATGCATCCCAAACTGGCCACATTTTAAAAACAAACACCCGTGAAAAGTGGTGAATCGTCCCTTTAAGCGAGCTCTGACAGTCCCCCCGCAGCCCACCCCGCTAATGGCGACCACTCGGCCCCCTCGCCGCTCCTTCGGTGACAAATGACTTTGAGCCAAAAGCCCATCATCAATCACCCCGGCGAGATAAAATGGAGAATGGCGGCGCGTGCATACCAAAGCTGTGGAAATGTGCCACTCAGCTTGCATGACGGCGTGGAAACGGCGTCTTATGCCCACATGAAGCGCTCATCTCCCAGCCGGGCGGCGTCGGCCGGTCGATTAAACGCGCTTCACGCCGCCATGCTTGGGCATCGCCGAGACCCGCTCTCGCATGCAGGGAGGCGAGACGGAGACGTGCGGAAAAACCTCGTGTCCTGTGACGACAGCCAACACTAATTTCGCGATTTGGCTTCTTTTAACGATAGGAAAAGCCCACGTTGAAATAGCTTGTTCATCCTCACCCACAAATTGTCACATTTTAGAGTCTGAAACAATCAGTTTGGCATTTTCACTTTAAAAATTTTTTTTTATCTAAATAACTGAGTTGCAGCTCCACATTAAAACACACCGGAGATGTTGTCTCTTAAGCTCCGTTAGCATAATCTTTCCTCGCAAACAAAGAGGGAGTCAGACATGCGCTGAGTTTCCCAGAATCACCGGTGAATTTCCGCATTAATTTCTCAGTTTTAGATGCGAATGTCATACGCAAGGGGGTCTGGCCCACAAAGCTGAGCTTAGCCTTAGCAGGACCTCCGGGAAGTCCTCTCCAGAGCAGCTACGTGAGGTTTTAGAGACAGTTGCTTCCGGATGACAACTTTAGAGGAGATTCTGAGAAGAAAAAACGCGGCCGAAGCCAGAGTGAGGAGGAAGGAGAGGAAACGAGGTGAAGCCATCTCGAGTGTGTTTTTGGCAGAAACGGGAGGCGAGGGAGGTGGAACCAGAGAGGTTTTTTTTTTTTTTTTTTTTTAAAACCTGAGTCAGGGGACAAGCAATAAAAACGAGCGAAGAGGGGAAATCGCGTGTGAGATGAGGGCGGCGGCATGCGAGCGGGTTGGCCGGGGCCGGCAGATGGTTCCATGGGTCATCGGGGAGTTTCGCCGTCTGCCAACACAAGCGCGACCTTCAGGTCCACGGTCCCCTGAACGCTAATAACCCTGGGACACGCCGCCGCGCCGCCACGCCGCGCCGACACAGACGGCGCGCGTCGATGGGTCGTGATTACGGAGATTCCACGGTGCGAAATCTCCCTCATGAAAGGGGAGAATAGTCAGTCTTCCACCACGGGAACCTAAAACATCCTTAAACCTGATTTATATGATATAAAAATACACTCGCAACGCGTTAGTCTAAAGTCGTGGAGCGAGACGTGCAAACTTGAGCGCGGAAAAACGGCCGTTTGTGCGTCTGAGGAGAGAAGTGGACGTGTCATACAACAAAAGGGGCGGAGCACAAGCGCAAGACCACCTGTGCATCATGGACGGGCGGATGGCGTGGGGCTGCCCCGCTCTCTAAGTCGTGTACGATCATTTATATGGAGCCAATCTCGCAACAAGTTGTGTGAAAATTCCAAAAATGGGCAGATAATCTTCAAAAATTTGCCCCTCCATATTCATAAAAGACGGGACGTGGGAGGAGCAAAAGCAATCCCGGTAATCGTGTCCGATTGCTCTGCTTTAACTAAGGTCTGCGTAGGTTTCGCCTCATGAAACAAACGAGAGAGAGAGATGGCGGTTGAGGTCAAAGGTCACACGCGGCGGCCGCGGCCGTTGAGCTGGGCTGCCCTCTCGTAGAAACGCCAAACGGTAACTTTAATGGCGAAGGAAATCCATCAGACCTCAAATAAGAAACTCACAGCAGCATGAACTTAGTTTGTGTGAATGTCTCCTCTAGGAGAAAAAAAAAAGGAATTAAAGAAGAATAAATCAGAGGCAAACAATCGTTTTCAAAGCAGGACTTTGGTTTTCATCTGTTTAACAGACTGAAATGAGCCACAATATTATTATAATTGCACTGTCATTAAAAAGAGCTTTTTTTTTTCTTTCTGCGTCCCCCCACAAGATCATCATTTAGGATCATTGCACTCGAGAAGAAGGACAAAACAGCTTTACAAAATCCGAAATGAGGATGAAACCGGGGGGACGTCTGCTTACCCTTGAGCCGAACTTTTAAAGAGAAATGGTAAGTGACGCCAAGCTATGCACGTTTTGTAAAATCCTGCGACGCTCCGGGTGGCGAGCTGCAGCGCTCGCCCGCACTCCGACTGCCAGCCGTGCTTTTCTGCGACATGCATCCTAAAGCCGGAACCTCAGCTCTAACTCTCGTGAGAGATCACCGGAAAGCTCCTGGATACGAGTGGCTGAGTTCCCGTGGCGTTCAGAACCCCCCCCCATGTAAAAGCTACGAGCGAATTGAAAGATGGCGACGCGTCTCGTGCCCCCTCTCCCCGAACCTCCAGGAGAGATGGATCAAGGTCGGGACAGCAAAGCAGAAGCAGAAGATTAATTTGCTCTTACCTCTTAGAAATTATGAAATTAGCCTGTCAGGAGGAGAAACACATGATTCGGTGAGTCGTCGCTGGAGGCCCCGCTGGGACAGTCAGATGCTAATTTGATCACAGAGCCATGTAATTTCAATTTATGCCGTTTAAAAAAAAAAAAAAAAAAAAATTCTGGAAGCTCTTTTACATCTATTACTTTCGGAGATTTTTTTTTAAAATTCCAATATCACTAGAAAGGAAAAGTTTTTTTTTTTTTGTATTTCACTATTAAGGAATCTCGAGCAGGGTTCGGGTATCATTTGAATTTTATTTCAATTCTGCTTTTCAGCTCCGATTTCTTCCAGAAATTGATTTTTAAATGACTTTCCACCACCCCCTCCCCTTTTTTTTTTAAGTACCATTATGTCTTTTCGGTGTGTTAACTATGGAACTGACAATCAACATGAGCCGGAGTGCAAAACGGTGGGAAAAAAAACAAAAAAACCAAAACTTTAAATCATAAAACTGCTTTTATACACGCAAAATCGTCAAATGTGACCCAAATATTCAAAATCATAGGTGGGCCACTTTCGGCAAAGATACACGACATCGGCTAATCCACACGTGAGGCGAACGTGATGAGTTTGCATGCTATTGGCTGCCGTGTGGCTCTGCCATGGCTGATGGGTGGCCCAGTTCTGGCAGTCCACGCTCAGAACTGGACCACAACAATGTTGATAAGACGGTTAATTAAAGGCACCATTAGTTGTTTTACAGATATTATTTAAGTGTCTTTTTCTCACCTTCACTTAACCCCGAAGAGTCAAGAGAGCGAGGCAGCTCCTTTATTATCTCCTCACGTTGCTCTTTTTTGTCATGTTGCCTTAATGATGCCATGACTGCAACATCATTTTTTTTTTTTTTTGGGGGGGGTTGCTGGCGTGACAAGTTTATTCCTAATGTGTTTTTCAGTGTGTTTCTCAGTCCAGCATTAATTTTCATCCCTCAGCTTGCCACATTCAAATCAATCCGGGAGTGTGTCTGCTTGGTTGGGTAAAATAATAACATGCTTTATTACGTCTGAATTGATTTCAGATCCACTTTTACACTTCGTTTATCACAGTATATACACATATATATTTTACCGTTGGCATACTGAGGCGTGTTTCTGATCCAGCATAGAAAAAAAAAAAAGAAAAAAAATCAGATATTCCCCCGGGGGGGTTGCTGCCGTCACTTACTGTTGGGGTCGACGTTCTCGCACAGCTCCGTCTTGGCCTCGCCGTTGGGCCTGTCGCCGGCCTTGTGGGAGAGTCGCGACGACATGGTGGCGGCGGTGACCACCGCCTTGAAGGAGCGCTTCCTCTTCTGCACGTTGAGCTCCGGGTGGAAGATGATGACGTAGACTTTGGGCACGTAGAGCATGCCGAGGGCCACCGAGGCGCTCAGGTTCATGGAGATGGTGAGCGTGGTCGTCTGGATGTACAGCTGCGGGGGGAGGTGGGAGACGGCGTTCTCGTTACTAGGAGTTGCTCATGCAGCCGGAATTCAGACACGACTGTCTCAGGATCTTAAACTTGCTCGTTTTTCGACGATCCGCGTTGGCGCGACACGGCTGATTTGCGTCGGCACCAAACTCTTGACACTTTTTACAAGCAGGTGAAGGACCGCGTTGCTTTATTGTCTCTTGTGTTCTCACCTCACCTGCAGCAGAGAGCAGCCGGGGCCGGGGCATTAATTTTTTATGCGCTGGGTGTATATATTGCGCTTGAATTGAGAGCTGTGGCCCTCTGAACCCAATTGCAGGCTAATATCACCCAGAATTAATGCATATAAAGAGTCTCAGCCGTGCCGCGATCGGTTTTCCCCGGAGTTCTGAGGAATGCAAGCAGGGATTCGCGCAGGGACAAAGCAAGCAGACACCATCAAAGATCCGTTGCGAACCGTGTTAAACTGAGAGGAAAAGCCGTCGTCATCTGTGTTAAAACAATGCGGCACAGAGGCGAGCTTCAACCGAGGGAGAAACCCGCGTTAATTTAACCTCTTTGTGTTCATATTTGACTGCGGAGGATTTCAGCTGAAGAGACGGAAAATTCTAAGGCTATAACACAAAAATATTCTGTCTGGCATGGATTTTACGAAAAAAAAAAAAAAAAAAAAAGCCCAACTGCCACATTTAAACCCTTTAAATGAGTGTGATGCGGATGGTTGGTTTCAGGACTGGAAATGAAATGGGGTTGTGTTGTTTGACATGACATGTTCTTGTATTTGTGATTTTATTATGCTGTGCACTTGTATTGTTTTTGATAGCATTTTTTGTTATAGCAGGACATACACTAAATTTTGGATAAGGGTTTTGTGAGATGAAAGATTTGGGAACTTTGTTATTTGGTCAGGGGAGCTAAATTTCTTCCTGCCGATGGATTTTAGTTGATTATTATCGGTGCCACATTTGGCAAATGAATTGTGAAATGGAATAAAGTTATTTTTCTGTATATGTCCCAGGTTTGTCACTTTCTTTCTTGTCCCAAGAGGCATTTAAAGATTCTTCCAGATTCCAGAGTCTTCAGGCTGTCATTCATACATTCATACTTTAAAAACAATTATGTTATGCTTGATGGTGGAGGTGAGAAAAGGTAAGACAGAGACCAAAGTTTCCTCACGAAATGTTTGCTAAACATCAGTCCATTCGTGGTCCCGTGGTTGGAGGTTTAAGACATTTATTAAATGATTGGCAAGGTAATAACTGTAGAGATGTGGCAGTTCTAAACCTCCGTAATCTTTTGCTTTTTATAGAGCCTTTCAACTGAGACGAAATGGTATCTTTTTCCGGATAATTTCGGAGAACTTTGAATGTTTTGAAGCAAGAAGGAGGTGGTTGGGTCGGGATCGTAGACAAAGGACATCTGATTCTCGGTAAGACTGTAATTTTGACTGTCACTGGTCTTCCCATAAATGATATGGGCAAAGTCATCCGCTGCACGAGGTCACCGTGTAACGATTTGAGTAATGGGCTGTAGTTTAGCCTTGCCAGGTCTAGCAAGCCTGAGGGAAAGTATTTAATGTGCCCAGACGTTAAGTGAATGGAAGATGGACTCTGGAAGCAGGAGTTGATAGATTGGATAGCGGACTTGGTCCATTTAATTGAGTAATTAGAAATGTGACTGAATGTGAGAGAAGTTTGTGGTTTTTGATGGGAAAGTAAGTATCATCAGCATAAAGCCTAATCTCCTGGTCCACATTAGCTGTGTGAATTCCCTTTATGTTCTTATTCTGCCGAATTACGTCGGCCGCTAGTTGCTCAGTGAATATGCTTGAGGACTAATACTTTGGGAGATACTTTGGGAGATTTGACTGAGGCTTTGGATTAATTCATTTTCCCTGTTTTGTGGAAACGGCTTTATGGACAATTCCTATATCAGCATTCCTAAGCGATAGAGGGCAATAGCTAGATGGTGGAGTGGGATCTTTGGTTTAAGAATGAGGTAGATTAGGAGGTATAGTGCAACTATCCTGAATCCATCATCTTTCAGCAGAACGTAGGTGAAAGCTGACCATAGAATTCAGCAGGTTGCCATTTATTTGTCGTTTAACTTTGGTGAATCTATAGCGCTGAGAAATGTCTCTATATCTATACTGAATGTTTGTTTGTTTTTCCCCCCGCTTTGTGTAGAATTCTCTTAAAGTTTTGTTTATTCCGGAGAATAGCCGACGTTTCCAGCTCAGTTCTTTATTGAGTAGATAGTTGCTTTCTCCTGGCTATTTTAAGTTGGTTAGCCGGGAAGCTGCAGGATTTGTCACTGTGCTCAAAGTCCTACAATCTTTGCAGATGGAATTGGGTTATTTCTTTTAATTAGTTCATTCAATTCAATTTTTAATTTTCTTAACTCACACTGCATGCGCTCCTCTTGGGAACCAGTACATGTGCCCTCTAAATTTTTAATTTCATTTTCCACTTCAGATTCTATTGCTCGCTCTTTCTCTTCTGGTAACATATTTTTACCTCTGGTGACTGCTGTGCCCGTTTCCCAAAGAGCGGCTGATGGGGGGGGGGGCTCCTGGAAGATCGCTCCCAAGATTGTCCACTCTCTTTCAAAGTAATTAACAATGCCAGTGTTTTTAAGCAATGATGTGTTAAGTCTTCAGTTTCCGAATGGTGGGACGAATTCAGGTCTCTGAGATTTCTGACATAATTGAGCCGCTGGTGAGGAAGGAATCCAGACTGACTTTACTCCAGTCAGTGAAGCTAAGTAATAAGTTCAATATTTCAATAAACAAGTCCAAAGCCATGTTTGAGAAAAGATGATATGAAAAGTGCTTTGATATTTTAATTTTGCCCAAAAACTAACAAGGAGGAAGCGGGGTTTATACCGCAGCCACCCACCAGGGGGCCCTGGAGATCCTTTGGCTTCACTTTTCAGGAATTATCATACTGCTTCCTGTGCAGGTTTTTAAACACAAATTCACTTAAAGCTCCGATAAAAAAAGGGTGAAAACATTGCTCATGAATAAACTGATAAATACAGAAGTAAGAACACCTCCACTTTGAACAGCAAAGGTCATTGCTTGATTGTCGGATGAAACGCAAAAACAAGATTAAAAGAGAAAATCAAGATTCTAATTAAACTCTGCGTGCCCGGCCAAGACGCCGAATGACTGACGACTCTCCGGGCAAACAGGCAGAACTAATCTTATTGTTTTTCCTGTTATCGGACATTAAAGGCTCAGAGAGATTTCAGATTGAACAGAGGAACGTTAAAAGGATCATTTATCTTCTTAGACCTCAAAGCAGTCTGCCGCTGCATTCGTCTGCCGCCGTGCTGCAAGCGCGGCATCACGTCCAAAAGGCCTCCGATGCATCATGGGAGCGCAGCGCCTGCGGCAAAATGAGATCCTGGCTGCTGTTGCTCACCAGGTCACTGGTGGATCCAAAAATTTGGCATGGAGGTTAAAGGGGCTGGCGAGAGGCCTTGGCAGAATGGCATCATGGGAGGACAGGAAGTGGGAATCGCCGTAAAGAGATGCAACAAAAGAGCCACAAAAGCTCTTGTGAACCGTTTGTTTTCATTTGATGCCCAGTGTCAACACACAACTCGTGTGCCTAAAGCACAACAGGAGCAGGACCGGCGTTCAAACAAATCAAGTTAAAGCTCTGCTTTGTCAAAAGTATCATAATTACCTCTAAAATGTAGTGGTGTAGAAGAGTAACACAGCAGACGATACTCAAGTAAGTTACAAGAAGGCTTATATGGAGGAAGCCTCCTTGTCATCATCATCATCATCATCATCTGCCTCCTCATCACTCCCTGCCTCTGAATCTGAGTCATCATCTTCATCCCTCACATCCATCTCTTCCTTCTTCTCCTCTCCTGCTCTGACCCTCCAGCGCCTTCCACCATTCTGTCCCCTCCTCTTTTGTTTCTCTTCTTCTCTTCCTCCTGTTCGTTCCTCGGCATTTTCCAGTATTTATTGCCCAAAAAACAAAACAAAAACATAACTGGCAACACCCCCACGTTTCCCTCTTGTCCTCTTTAATAACTCCAGCTACTCTGGCCAGCAAGAGGTGAAAAGCTCTGATTAAAATCCTTGTGTTACTTTACGCTGTTGGACCATGTAGCTAATAAGTATAACAAATATAAGACGGATTATTTATCACACACACAAGCCGCTATGTGACAACTGAATCCCATTGTATTTGTTATTTTCCCAGTTTGACAGTAAAGGATGTGACCTGGTTTCATTGGTGCAGCCTGACTGCTGTGATATGTGAGAGTAAATGTGTATTTGAAAGTTATGCTTTGCTAATAAAATTTAAAAAAAAAAAAATCAATCTCCTCGCGCTGTCACTCTCACTTGTGACTTAATGATCCCCTGTTAAATGTTATGGATTCAAATGTGCCATTTTTTTTAAAAATCATTTTGTCTGAAGCTCCTCTCGTCTTTATCAAAATTAAAACTCATCAAACCGTGTCAATCATGAGCGAGCAATTTCACTATTGTCTCGTGATGAATGGTGCGTTCTTATTGCTGCGTCTCCTTTGGCAAATATCACATTTGTCTAAAAAGTAACTTTAAGTGAAATTTCAGCGTTTAAAGTTCACCTGGGGAGACTGGCTTCACCGCCGGGTGATGGCAGCAGCTCGGGGGGCTTCGCTCTTTATCGCGATCAGACACGCTCGCTGTGTGTGAACGCCGCTCTGTGCGTTTGACGCAGGCATGCAGGATTACATTTACAATTGTGGCATAAATATAAACCACAGAATGTACACCAAACAGCCATAACATTACGACCACCTGCCTAATATTGTGCAGGTCCCCCTTTCACCACCAAAACAGTCCTGGTCAGTCTAGGCCTGGACTCCACTAGACCTCTAGAGGTGTGCTGTTGTATCTGGCACCAAGATGTTAGCAGCAGATCTTTTATCTCCTATAAGCTGCCAGGTTGGGTCTCCATGGGTCAGACTTGTAGGTCCAAAACATCCCACAAGATGCTGGATTGGATATGGAGATAAGGAGGCCGAGTCAACACCTTGAACTGGTTGTTGTGTTCCTCAAACTTTCCTGAACCATTCTTGCTTTGTGGCAGGGAGCATTATCCTGCTGAGAGAGGCCACTGCCATCAGGGAATACCGTTTCCATGAGAGGGTGGACATGGTCTGCAGCAATGCTTAGGTAGCTGCTACGTGTCAGAGGAACATCCACATGAATGGAAGGACCCAAGGTTACCCAGCAGAACATTGCCCAAAGCATCACACTACTTCTGCTGGTTCACCTTCTTCCCATAGTGCATCCTGATACTATGTGTTCCCCAGGTAAGCAACACACACACACACCTAATTATCCACGTGATGTACAAGAAAACCTGATTCTTCAGACCAGACCACCTTCTTCCATTGCTCTGTGGTCCAGTTCTGATGCTCACATGTCTATTTTTAATGCTTTCAACAGTGGGCAGGGGTCAGCGTGAGCACCCTGACTGGTCTACATCTACGCAGCCACATACACAACAAACTGCCATGACTGTGTATTCTGACACCCTTCTATCAGAACCAGCATTTACTTTTGGCTTTCAGTGGCCGGTCTGTGGGATCGGACCATACGGGCCACCCTTTGCTCCCAGTGAGCATTGAGGAGCATTGGCCACCCATGACCCTGTCACATCGCGATTCCTTCCTTGGACCATGTTTGATAGGTTCTGACCACTGCAGACTGGGAACACCCACACAAGAGCTCGTCAAAGTCACTCAAATTGTTATGCATGGCCATTTTCCCAGCTTCAAACACATGATAGAAGCTTAATATAACAATATGATGCATATTAATATAGCCCGGCCACTGATGGATGCCATGACAACCAGACAATCAGTGTTATTAGCTTCACATGTGGTCGTACTGTTATGGCTAATCGGTGTGTACAATCTGCACAACACGCCACCACTTCCATCTGTTCTACAATGGTGAATGAATCCTGGATACGTGTGCGGCGGACTTGTGCAATGTCTGCACAGTAGCCCACAGGAAAATTGTGACGTGGCACTGATGCTCCACACAAGTCTCAGTGATCGGTTTATTGTTAAAAACTCCTTTTTACATGTTAAAGCAGACATTAATGGCTATAGTCAGTTAGCACAACATGTCCTGTGGACATTGTTATGTCTCCTGAACAGAACTCCATGAATCCCTCGGCCACGTACGAGGAGCAGCTTTCAATCATGAAGTTAATTTCAGCCCAACTTGTCTGAAAATCAACAACTGAAAACAAGAAAAATGTGACACAAACTACCTGACATGACAGAAACCATTTTGATCTTTTAATTTGGCCCAAGGCCCACCCACTAAAACGGCTCACCTGCACTGCACCAGGCCACAAGGGGGAGATGGAGAGCTTTTGGCTTGACTTTTGGGCAGCTGCCATGCCGTCGAGTTTATAAAAATGTCAACATGTTTTACAATCAGAACACTGCCAAGATCAGCTTTGGATAATAGTCACTTCTTCCTAAGGGTGAGAGCCTTTGTCACAGTGGTGGAAACAATGAGCGTGCGGTTAAGCTTAGGGGCAAAGAGCGCCCCCTCCAAGCCGCCCTCCGCATGACCCAGCCTGGTAAACGGACAGCCAACCAACTCTTCACCAGTGACAATGCAGACGCCAGGAGTGAGTAGACAGTGAGTCATCGGATTCCACGAATCGGAAACGTCACATGCCCCCTTCAGGACGGAACATCCTGTTTGTAGCCGCTTTTGAACAGAGAACATTTTACACAGGTCACTGGTTGAGACCGAGGCCCAGAATTTCACTCGAAGAACCTCGCAATCTCATGGTGGCGCGAGAGGGGAGGCTAAGTCAGAAAGTCGTGATGAAGGAGCATTTTTATGGCATCCAGTCAATAATTGAGCGGTACTTCAGTCCCGAGTGGATCAATCTTTCCTGCATGGTTTCATGTTAAAGCAGTTTCATTTACATAATCATGAAACACATCTTGAGAGCCACTAGCAATAGCAATATACTTTAATGTATACTGCACATACAGCACACATATATAACTTTTTTATGATTTTTTTTTTAAGTCCAGTCGGGCACGATGGGCGACGTGGGCTGCAGAGTGCGCATCACAAATGAGCAGACAGTGGGGAGTGTATGTATGACTGCAAAGGACTTGAATGTATAAATGTATGTAATGCAGGGCCTCTCCAGAAAGGCTGTGTAGCTATGCCAGCTGGCCTCTGAACTCCTCCCCCAGGAGCGTATGCCCAATCTTCTCTCCCGCACTGGCTGCACTGCTGCAGAAGTGTGAAAACTGTTTTTTTTTTGCCACTGGGGCTTGTTTGACAGCAGCAACTTTTGGGGCCGTAAGCATGACGCTGCAGGTCGTCGATGCGGCCTGCCCTCTTCTAGATGACCTGGCAGGTTGACAGGAAGTGGTTTGGCGCGGAGTGATGCCTCAAGCTACTCAATTGTCATCTTGGATCCATCCTGTATGAATTAGGAAAAACAGCGGCAGCTATTGGCTGCAGCTAACGGGGATCGCATATAATGACAATAATTGAATTCGGAGTACTTCTATCGTAGTTAATAATTCTTTGATTTATTAAGTGCAACAACTATTGTACCTAGTTTGTACAACTGCTTTTGAACAGGTGTGACAGGTTGAGCAAGTATGTGATCAGCCAATCACGCTGCAGCAACTCAATGCATTCAGGGAATGTAGACATGATCAAGATGATCTGCTCAAATAAAAATTGAGCATCAGAATGGAGAAGAAAGGTGGTTTAAGTGGCTTTGAATGCGTTATGGTTGCTGGCGCCAGACGGGCTCATCTGGGTATTTCAGCAAATGCTGATCTACTTGGGTTTTGATACACAACCACCTCTAGGATTTACAGAAGATGGTCTCAGAAAGAGAAGTTATCCAGTGAGCAGCAGTTGTCTCTGGGAAGATGCCTTGCTGATGCCAGAGGTCAGAGGGAGAATGGCCAGACTGGTTCCAGCTGATAGACAGACAGGAGTTATTCACTCAGTCAATCACTTGTTATGCGAACTATTTAGACGTCCATCTCTGAACACACAACACGTCCAATCTTGAAGCAGATGAGCTGCAGCAGCAGAAGACCACCCTGGATGCCACTAATGTCAGCTAAGAACAGAAAACTGATGCTACAATTTCCACAGGTTCATAGAAAATGGATAGTAGAAGACAAAATACTGCATGATCTGATGAGTCTCGAATTCTGCGAGGACATCTGGGTGGTTGGGTCAGAATTTGGCGTAAACAACATCAAATCACGGATCCATCCTGCCTTGTATCAACAGTTCAAATTGCTGGAGGTGGTCTAATCATGTGGGGGATACTTTCTTGGCACACTTTGGGCCCCTTAACACCAACTGAGCATTGTTTAAACATCGCACACTACATTGGTATTGTTGCTGACCACGTCCATTCATTAATGACCACAGTGGACCATCTTCTGATGGCTCCCTCAAGCAGGACACATATCACAAAGCTAGAATAATCTGAAACTGGTTCCTTGGACATGACAATGGGTTCCCCGTACTCAAACGGCCTCCACCGCACCAGATCTCCATCCGATAGAGACCTTTGGGATGTGGTGGGAGAGTGGATTGACATCCTGGATGTGCAGCTGAGAAACCTGCAGCAGCTATTGGTGCTATCATGTCAATATGGACCAGAATCTTCGGGGAAAGGTTTCCAGCACCTTGTTGAATATGTGCCACAAAAAATTGAGGTGGGTTTTGAAGGCAGAAAGGGGGTCCAGCCTGGTGTGAGTAAACTGGACCAACAAAATTGGCCAGTGAGTTGTGTTGTCTTGCTGCGTTGTTTTTGTTCATAACACGGCTGAAACGCATTTGTGATTCGCCTGACTAGTAAAATGTACTCGATAGGCGGAGCGCCAGTGACGGTGTACGATAGTAGTCAGCAAGGATTTTTGTGCCCTCTGCTGGAGATCATTTGCCACTACAACAAATTAACAGTTGGTTATAGTTTACCGAAAAGAAGCACTTATTACCGGCACCTAGCGGCAATTTTACTGCAAACAACGGTATATCCATGCCTCGCAGATATCAGTGGAATATTTGGCCGGCTCTACAGTGGTACATGCAAATATTGGCGCATATCTGCCAATTTTTTGGCCGATAGATATGTCTGTCACGCGCAAATATCAGTCAGTCACCTCAGCTGACCCAAGAACTCAGCCTTCTAATCCAAACTTAATGATCTAAACCTTCCTTTGTGTTGCAAAGCAAAGCTCAGCAGCGTTTAATCAAACACACTCCTCAGTCAAACGTCCGTCTCTGATCGGAATTCAAAGCAGCGCCGCAAATTTTCATTAGTTGAGCGTCCTTAAAGGTAGAGTTTGTGCAGATCCTCCGGCGTCGGCGCGTTCATCTGCTCTCACGTCTATTTTTGAAGAGTTTTGGCTCCGGGAGTCAAGGAGTGGGTGTAAACAAAGCCCATTAATTAGACATCCCAGGGATCCCCGAACAAGCAGTTTGGGAGGGGCAGCGGGGGGCGGGGGTGAGGGCCAATCACAGTCGACGTGGGAGGAGAGACTGCCGCCACTTTGCAGCCTGCTGGGCAAGTGGCCCGCCATTGTAAAAGTTGTTGTTTACTGTAACGCCTCAGCGACAGCCAGTCACACACGATGCCGACGCGCAGCTGCGCTTTCAGAGCAAACAAACTTTGTGTGCGTGTGTGTGTGCGTGTCCACACGGAAGTGGGAGGAACCCATATGGAGGCAAACAATTATGTAAGAAAACAATATCGCAGCGGCAGGAGGGTGTAATGATGCCTGGCCACAGCTGGAAGGGAGAAACATTAGCGAAGATGCGATGGAGCTACCGAGCGTTCCAGATGTGGTGCTTTCACATAGAATGGGAAGTGTAAGGATATGTCACGATCTTCTGCAGATGCAACACGAGAAAAACAGAAAAAAAAAAAATAGAAATTGGGGTTATGATTACTTCGGAAGGACGCGACTACATGACTCGCGCACAGATGTTTGTGTCTTAGTGAGGGCGTCCGTGTCAAATGTCGACATTTGGATGGTGTAAAGAGCACATGGTCCTCACAAAGATAGCCAACATAGAAGCACGTGCGCGCGCACACACACGTACGCACACACACTTACACACACGCACACACACGGTTTGCTTAAATGATGCTTTCCGAAAGTATCGCTGACTACAAAGTCTGAGACTGTTGCTCTTTAAATTTCTTTTCTCACATTGCTGATATAACGTAGTGGTTCTGACCGAGAAATCTGATTGGTCAACAGGACACCATGACCATGCATGCATGCCTAGCCTCTGACATCGCCATAGCGACATGGTAGCTGGGGCAACAACCAATACAACACTTATGCAAAAAGGATGGGTTGACATGTGAATTTCGATTGGCGGACTTGATTGGTTTGAAGAGGAGCAGAAGAACGTTTTAGAATATTTTAATTATGTTTTTTTTTTTTTTTTTTCTGAACAAAACCAGCCACGTAAGCTTGATATTTTCAATTATTTGCTTCCATGATGTCACCTAATTGTTTTTCATCAATTCAATAAAGGGGTCCAAACCCACATTAAGGGAGAAGAGCCCAGGAAACATCGAAACAACAACAACAACAACAACAACAACAAAATAGTCTCTCATTCGATTCATTTAAGAATTAATTGAGTAGGAAACCAGTGTGTCATAACCCGGCTGTGTGCACTTTGCCACTCTTCACATTTTATTATCCATGCAGACGTCAAACGTATGTAACGGCCAAATGCTGGATGTGACTTGGTGCGTTTGGCTTCACGTATTCTCTGCCTGCACCGCTCCACTTTAATAGGACAGACGCCGAGGATTATCAAATCCATTTGTTCACTTATGCGCGGAGGGTGTTGCTCCAAACGGAGCAGCGGCCCCTCGTCTTTGTAATTTGAGCGGCGGCGGCGCTAGATTATTGCAACCGCTGCATTTTTCATGTTTTTTTTTAAATCCGCTCCGAGCTGCGACTGTTTGCTGACGCCGTGAACCATCTGCAACGGATTTCCATAAAGGGTCCGGCCGCAGATGATTCATGCAATATTCCGGTGGCCATACGCTCTCCGTGTGTGCACCGATGATGCGCAATATTATGATTCAGATCAGGGAAGTGTGCAGTAAATAGAAATTATGAGCAGAGACACAAGCAGGGAAAACAGGAAATTATCTCTGTGGTAACATTTCATGGATAAAACATGAGCATATATTCACATTGTTTTTTTATTTGTTTTGTATCTTATGATGGAATTGCAATTAAACCATCAGGATATTTATTCACTTGGATAAATATGCAAATAAAATGTAGGATAAAAATATTCAAAACAAACAGGAGAATCAGGATCGCGTACGATATACGGCAATCAGCCATAACATTATGACCACTGGCAGGTGAAGAGAAACAACACTGATTAATCTGGTTACCATGGCAGTGGGAACTGAGGCTCACCTTCACAAAACAGTTCTCACAACAAAACACCATCTCAAAGTGCCTGGACCCCCGTGGCGTTGAACTATAAGAATAATTTTATAACAGCATTAGTCGTAAAATTTTTACTTTTGCTATTATTGCTTTTTTATTTTTTATCACATGATGCATTTGACTGTATAACATGGAGTTTTTCTTATCACAATGTAACACGTGCCCTTATCTCCCTTCTCCACAGACTTGATTAAGTGAAGCTGAGATATTAAAAGTGGAAGTAGTGCGAAACTACATCAGAGGACCTACTGTCATTTTGTTTTGTTTCCTGTTTTTTTTTGCGTTTCTGACATCAAATAACAGTTCTGAGACGGTAAAAGACGCGGCAAATGATGACGCCGTGACCTCATCAAATACCGACGCCTCCTCGAGCCTGCTTGTGTCTTAAACAGACGCGGCCGTCTTCCCTGTCGCTGAGAAACCGTCAGTGTTACGTACTTGCGATTGTTGGAACGAAAATACGTTGGCAGGAGGGAGGGATGACGGGCGGGACTTTTGGTGAGAGCCTGGTCTCCGCCCTGCCATGTGCGACCGCCGCCTCCTCATCTGGCGCAACAAGTGTCAAAAAAATGATGGTGATGTTCTCAAAAGCCATCGCAACTGCTCATTGGTTACATTTCAGTGCCGTAGTGAAGGTCCGGCTGGGTTCAGAGAGAGCCAACGGCGGAGGTTAAAGGTCACACGCGCAGCCGCGCGCTCCGTGGCCGCGGCTTGCCGATCCGAGCTTCACCGACCGGCGACAAACTTTTTGCGTCGGGCGACCCGCTGCAAAGCTCCGGAAAACGGGAGCGACGCGACGACGATGAGAGACGAGAACAAGAAGAGCTCGCACGGCATCTGGCCACAACGTCCACGTGCATCGCAGCAGTCAGGATGGAGCTCAAACCTGAATGATTGCTGATCGATGTGCTTCTCGATCCATTAGCAGCCAAATGGAGAGAGATAGGCCGAGTGATCCGAATTGCGGCACCCTGAGCCTGTTGTGACGCTCACCTTCTTTCCTCACTGCAGCAGTTTCCATACGTCATCCATTTTGGATGAATTCATATTTGTCATCTTGAGCTTGGAATCATTTCTGTCTGTCCTGCTGATGAATTTCCAAAAGCATTGTGAGTAGACGGAGAGAAAGGATACATTTGTCCTTTCTCTTTATTTTTTTAGTTATTTTAGTTCAGCTGTATTTTTTAGCATCTTTATACTTAATTCAATTCATGTCTTCCCATCTGGATATTTATTTGTCTTTTATTCCTGTTACTTTCTTGTAAGCATTGTTTCAACTGTCATTATCATAAATTGAGGTCTTAAAAAACAAGACATACACATGATCAAGCACAACATTATGACCGCGGCATGTTTCCCATAGAATATAATGCAACAGCCCTGCAATAAAAAATATATATAATCTAAAATAAATCATATAAATAAATAAATTCTCCGCTCAGGTGGAGTTTAATATGTTTGAGAGAGGTGATGGCATATCTTAATTATTGTTATTGAGACTGCAATTTGTGTTGCCGGTGAACTGCACTGGGTTACACTGAGAGGTGTCCCGAGGATTTGGTCACCCTAATGCATGTGAGTGGGATGACCAAAATATTAGGGACACCTCTCAAAATTAACCCAGTGCAGTTCTGCAGTCCCAACCATTAAGATATGTCAACACCTCTCGCAAATACAGTAGATTCAATAAATATCCAACATAAAACTGAAGGGAGAATTTTTTGCAGGGCTGTTGCATCATACTCTTCGGTACACAGGGGTGGTCATAATGTTATGCTTGGTCATGCGTATGTAGTGCAGACTTTGACTGCATTAAATGTAGAAAAGATTAGGAGAGAAACGTAATCACTTCATCATTTCATCGAATTACACGTTTGTCTAAAACGCTGCCATAATGAGCAGACAACATATGCCCAAATACACGCTTTGTGATGTCATGATTATCTTGACCTTTGACCCCCCCTGACCACCAAAGTCTAATCGGTTCACCCCTGAGGCTGAATAGGCAGTCACGCCAAACAAGAAGCCACAGCTTCCAGGAATGAAACCAAGAAAAAAAATTGACCTTTGACCTTTTAGATACAAAATGCATCATAGCACAACAATTCTGGGCATTTGTGTGAAAGTTTTTCATCATCAGCATCCAGCACTGAGAGCTATGACCCTAAATGTCTTGTGCAAATCTTGAAAGCTTTCCCGGATCGGATAAAAACACAGCGCTTCCGTCCTCGGCTATCGGCGGCGAGGAGGCATGACAAACCCCCCCCCCCCCCCCCCCCCCCTCGCCGT
>CAAKHG010022022.1:0-14070 GCA_901007715.1 Dactylopterus volitans
AGGTCAGAGTACACCTGCGCGCAACTTTACCCAGCAGCCTCAGAGGGCCGGTGACTGTGTGTGTGTGTGTGTGTGTGTTTGCATCACACGCTACGGCTTCGCTGTTTTCTTTTTTTTGTTTTTTCGAGGAATCGTTGTAACGCCGAGTGTGCGCGTGCGTGTGTGTGCGCGCGCGCGTAGGTGGGTGGGTGTGTGGGGGTTCAAAATGACATGCAGATGCAACACGAGAAAACCGCCCCGCAACAAGTGTATGTGTGTGTGTGTGTGTGTGTGTGAGGCGTGAGACATTTGATCGACTTGATTTGATTTCTGAGGCTTCACATTTGGCCTCCTGCGTTATTTCGGAGCCTGTGTGTGTGTGTGTGTGTTGTGTGTGTGTGGGAGGGTGAGTTGACGAAACGCTGGGTGCACGTTCGACACTTTAAATAGAACCGAAATAATTATTTAATCGCAGCTCCTATGACAGCTACTTTGATGTATATTCGCCTTTTTAAGTGTCTTGTGAAGAAAAACGCAAACCAGCCCGGTGAGCTGCCGCCTTCCTTCCTCTCCTCTGTGACTGAATATCTTGAGTTTCGCACCTTGTTTTACTCTTTTTTAATGCAGCATATTAATCAACAGATTGTTCTGATGACGCCCTGCAGTGCAGTGTGATACCCCACACTATATAACTACAGTAAGTGTTCGGTGTTAGTGTAACATATTTGATTCTAAAGGCACAAACTTAAGCCTCAAAGACGGGGCTGATGTGGATGGTGAGTAGGGTCACGTAGACGAGGGGTGAGCTTGTGCTGTGGTTTTATGATGAGTGCATTGTTGTGAGCCGCCGTGACGCTGGAGCAGTGATATCCTCAAGAATCAGCGGCGCATTCATAATGCGTTTCATCAGCATCATTGTCCTGCGTGGTATAAAAAAAATAAAAAAATTCCCTCTATGCTCTATTTTAAGCTTGTGATTAGTCAGAGAGCAAGTGAGGTAGACAATTCAGTGTGAGGCTCAGATTGTCATCCTGAGTGACAGCCCGGGTTGTTGATTAAATATTTGGGTGCTTGTTGTCTACAACTTAATCGCCCTGCTGTTCACGCTGCTCCCTGCCCTTCATCTGTGAGGCTGAAGGTTGCCGGACTGAGCTGTGACACACTGGCTCAGTGTGAGATGAAATAAAGTTAATCTCGCTCTTGGTTGATTTTCGAGAAGATTATACGGTCACATGACCCCGCCTCCTCCTCCCTAAAGTAGTGAAGCCTTAAAAAAAAAAAAAAAGCTGTGTATTGTGGCTCATAGCGGCGGCGGCGGCGGCGGCACACCGGCTGCCTGCGGGCGGAGGAGTGATGACGTCATCACCTCTGGTGGACTGGTTGAGTCGAAGCCTCTGGTCAAAGGTTCCTCTGAGGCTTATTCTCCTCCTGCCGCTGCCTCATCCTCAGTCTGGAGGAGCATCAAGTCACGATGGACGAGGGAGGTTGCCATGGCAACCGGAGGCCTCGTCTCCGCTGCGTCGCTCGCTGGTGTGTTGACTGCATTCCAGAGCTCGAAACGAGAGCATGAAACCAAGTTTGCCCTTGTTCACAACGCCGGCCTGTCACATCCCTCGGGGGATCGGGGGGGGGGGCTCGTGCGGCACTTCACATTCAAAGCATGTTAAAGGTCGATTAAAGATGCGGGATTGTTGATGGGGGATAATGCGAGAACGCGCCCGTGAATTATCTCCCTCAGATGTACTCGCTCATTGTTTATTTAACAGAGTTGGACATAAGCTCATTTACTGGGCAGGCGAGACCGACGACATCACGCAGAACGATTGCAGCACAAAGCATGCGGATATGGATCAGCGCCTGGCGGCTCGGTCTGAAATGAAGTTGTCGTCTTTGTTGCTTGTGTCAAATCTGCGGCCCACGCTCAAACAAAACACGCGAGACACTTAAATGCTGGTTGTGCTCGGGTAGCGGGTCTCTGAAAGTGATATTTGCGACACGTATTCCCATTGTATTCAGGCGGAGGGTGAAAAAGGTTAAATGGTGAGGTTTCACATTCCCCTGCCTTTTCATTTTTCCCTGCTAGCATCTGAGAACGCGATCTATGATTCACTTAGCCGCATCCGCCACGCTTTCAGCGCTTCAAGTACGTAGGCGGCCATTCCTCACGTCAACACACTCGCCGATGCTGGTTTCATAAACGGCGAGATGGTGTAGGCTGCCCTATTTTTTTTTTCTTCTTGAGACTCTCCATGTAGGCCATCAGATAGCAGGCCGGCATCTCCGCACGCCGCCCCGGCCTCTTCAGAAGCGTCTCTCCACTCTCTCCCTCTTTGCAGAGTGGCATTTTACTGTTAAAGTGTCCCTTCAGGACACACGTGTGTATTCGCCGTTTCAGTGGCACGTGTGCTGGCTGATTCAGGGGCAGCGGAGGGATGGAGTGCACAGACGTGCATATCTAACATGAGGCCAGCTTGGGCTACCTTGGTTGACATCAATCTTTTTTTTTTTTTCTTTTTTCCCCCTTGCCAACGCGTCAGTATGTTCCCAGTTTGTTTTTTTCCGCGTTTGGAAAATGGCAAGCTCACCCTTCCGTTCCCATGAGGCAGAATTCTTTTTTTTTTGTCATTTTCTTATAGCCATTTTGAGTATTTAATATCCTGTAGTTTTCGTATCACAGAGGGTTGCTCGCTTTAAGGCGCAATTTATAATCGATGGAAAACAGAAGCCATGACTCCTTTACCAGGCGCGCATCTTTCAGCCAGCCGTCCTCCTCCGCAATGTGAGGTACAGCATGTTCCTTCACTTGATAAGGCTGTCTGATGCAGTACAATCAGCAAGGCCGGGCATTGTACTGTATACCATGCAAGATTTTTTTTTTTTCCTGTGATGGAATGCATGCAGCCACGAGGAATCTATTTGCGCCCCACAGACAAAATATCCCAACTGAGCTGAAGATAAATACCGTATCATGATGGCCGTGCAGAACGACCTCAAGTCCTTTATTGTGCTCCGCTTGATCACATTTAAAGTGCTACTGCCCCGCACACTTTATTTCTATGATGTTAAAAACGCATCCGGTGCCACACACTTTTCCACAGAAAATGAATATGCCGCCTGGGTGATGCACCGGCTATCATCTGGCTAAGTTAGAGCATCTATCAGGGAGGTACAGTGTGAGATAGCGGGTCCGCTCTGGCCTTTATTCCTGTCTGCCCGCTCGCATTCTGCTGAGTCAGGAGGCTTTGTGGAAGTCAGGCAACAGCAACTCAGTGAGGCTACGGGCCAGAGGGGCTGCTGGGAAACTGCTACTACAGCAGTGCACAGCTGATGCATCTGCTCATTACTCCAAACATCTCTATGCTGATTAGCAGACCTGCTCAGGGAAGAGGTAAAACTGCCTGAGCGGTAATTGGAGGGGATTGTTTAGTGCTGCGGCCGAGCCACTGAGTTCTGAGACGGGAGCTGTTTTTGTGCCCTCATGCACCAAAGTTATTGTTTGATCGCAAAGCGCCCACATCATTTTCCCAGTCAGTTATGGGAAGTTTGCAGAGGAATGCTTGGGAGAGTCTGGTTTCACGTTGTCAGGGATTCCTTCAGTTTGTTTACTGTACATAAAGAGACAAGCGGTAATAACGGCATCTTGCACCCTTCCACATGGAAGGCATCCAATTCTCATCCAACTTTGGACTGCCAAAATGGCAGGAATATGGTTAAGTGGTTGGATGTTGGTGATGTCTGATAAATAAGTGTTCAGTAAAAATATAGGTATATAAGGAATCCATCACAAACCACAGGTGCATCGCAACACCAAAGTCGCGTAGATGTTGCTTGTGGCGGGTTGGTTGCAGGGCGGCTTCGCACTCGGCCTTGTTGGAAATTGGTTCACACTCTCCTGAGTTCTGCCCAGGAGCCAGAAAAACTCGGACTTTGGATTCAAGTAGCGTGTGGAAACGTATTTTGCTTTTCTTGGGACGGTTGCTGAGCAAAAAATGTGGGTTTTTGCCAAGCTGAGTACAAAGCATGGAAAAAAGTGTCTCAGCTGTTCAGTACAACAAAAAGTAATACGTTTATTATTAGGTGTCAATACAAAGAGCAGCAACCCTAAATCAGCGTGTGTTATCCAGGAATACATATTTAAGGTGCTTTGACAATCTTGGCATGTCCCTGAGGATGGCTATTGTGTGTGTTTTTGTGCGTGTGTGTGTGTGTGTGTGTGTGTGTACACGTGTCCAGCTCAAACCAACCGGTGCCATGTGGAAAAGAAGCTGATGTTCCCGTGAAAAAATGAATACCATCCTGTGAATATACAGCCGGACGTGCGTTGTCAGTGAGGCAGCTAGCGGCCCAGTAGCATGACATCACAGATTACAGTCTGGGCTCTGTGGACTCTATAGCCTTGTGAGTTGCGCACGCTGCAGCCTCAAGTGGGTTAATGTCTGGCGGCTTCGTTGCATCGGACTCTTCCTCACATCCTCGCCTGTTCGCCCTCCCACCCCTCCCGCCTTCCCTTTCTCGCTCTCCGCTTTCCCTCCCACTCATGTTCTCTACAGCGGGCTGTTGCAGAAAGACGGTATCATGGAGGCTGGATGTGTGGTTGCCGCGGTGATTGAGAATGCTGCCTCAGGACCCCAGGGAGAACCAGGAAGTAGTGACGTCCTTGAGGGGTGAGTTCCTCCCTTTTTGATTCTCTGCACGCACGCCAGCTGATCGGAATTATGTAAAAACCTATATGAATGTGCATGTGTGTGCGTGTGTGTGTGTGCGCCTGCGTGTATGGTCATTTGCATACGTGTTTGCATGTGGATCAGACGCCACCTGAATAAAAGTGAGAGCAGCACAAGCCATCAACATGGCCCTGTAGTCAGAGCGAGACAGAGAGAAGGGACAATCCATTCAAAGGGACAATCCATTCTGAAGCCCGCTGTCTTAAAGATTAACGTGTTGCCTGTGCTATTATTCATATAAACGTTCATGGCGTGATTGTAACCTGTGCTCGTGGCTTCATGTCGTGATCTCATTAACCTGAATCTCTGTGACAAATCCGAGGCCTGTCCCTTTCATCTCCCTTTTGTTGCTCATAAAAGTTGAGCTGAGCAGACCTCACCCTCCACTGCGAAGCACACTGAGTCACATTTCAGATGAAGGTTTTCTGAAGCAATCCCTCGTGGGTGGATTGCCTTTATGGCTCTGTGAATAGACGGGCTTTGCTTTCCCGAGCCCATACAAAAGCCCCTGTGGCTGTTTGTTGACCCTACCATGATACGAGACGTTCCCATCTTTCAGTGGCGCATCAAGAAGGAATTTGGCGCATCTGCCCTTGGATCTGCTTTCTCCCGTTTTGTTGCTGATATTTGAGACCGAAAGCAGTCCGAACACAACATGTTTTCTGGGCCATGCTGGTGCAATGTCATGATTTGAGCCCATGCCACATATTGTGAATCCATCTCCCTCAATTGCTCCCTCTGCTGTGTTTTTGAAGTATTGCAACATGTAAACCTTAAAACGTTGACATCATGGTGTGTCCTGTGTTTTAAGTCCTCCTTGTTGCTCTGCAGAGGTGTTCTGCCGTTCGCTGACCTGAGCCAAGATGATGCCTTACCTCAAGCGCCCAATGACAGTCCTACTGAGGAGAAAATAACACAGGAGATATCTGCCACCATGGTACACACACACACACACACACGCGCACACACGTCGGGCTGATTAATCTCAAAACAAAACACTTGCCGGCACACGCGTCACTGGTTCTGTAGGTGAGCCACAGCATGATGTTTGGGAGCTGCTCAGGTAAATGTGCTCAGACAACATATATATATATATATATATATATATATATATATATATATATATATATATATATATATATAATGTTGAGAAGTACCAAGGGTAAAAAGAGCAGCTGGAACCGATGTGGAAGGTTGAGGCTAGCGTGGTCCCTGCAGTAGCTGGAGCACTCGGGGTGGTGACCTCCAAACTGGCAGAGTGGCTCCAACAGGAACGACACCTGAAGCCTCAGTCCAGAAGAGCGCAGTCCTCGGAACGGGGAAGATACTGTGCAGAACCCTCACAGTACCCAGGCCTCTGGTAGAGGACCCGAGCTTAAGGATGACGCAGATACCGCCCCACGAGGGTGAGAGGGATGTATATATACAAATATCAAACGAGACGTGACTCTGCGGTCCCATCTACCTCTGTTAGCTTTGTTTTCCTCACATCTCCATGTCTGTTGGGAAATTACTTGTCTCTTTGCTGATTAAACTTTGCTTGAGTAAAAAGAAAACATGTTTAGCTTTTCAACGTTCTATGAGTATAGCAGGGATTTTTATCCCCACCAAGGAGGTCATGTGTTTACCCGCATCTGTTGCTTTGTCTGTAAGGAGCATTAAAAACTACGAGGTCAATTTTCTTTAAACCAGGTGGAGGGACGTATAACAGCCAAAGGAACATCCCATTAATTTTTTTTTGTTATTGTAACAGAGCAGAAACCTACATTTTTGAAAAAAAAATTTCAAAAATTTTCTGTGCTTTTACAGTATTTTTTTTGCCATTTTTATTTTCCATCTTGATTCACAAATTATATCAAACCTTGCAAACACACATATGTACAAATTAAAACAAATGAAATCACAGACCGGAAATATGAGAGGTCATTGATATCCAGTAATGACATAACGTACCATAACATGCATGTCTGAAATTGCCACCACTACAACTACTACTACATTCAAATTTCAAGTGCTTTGCTGCATAACCACAGTTTGGTGATCAGCATAATCGCTGCTGACTTAAATCAATCATTTTACGTCGCCGCCACGTTGCCAGCGACTGACTGATACTCCTGGATGTCCTCAGGTGAGGAGTGACGACATCACCGAGCATCCAGCCGAGCCCCTCCTGCGCTCCTGCGTCAGCACGGCCAGCATGAAGGTCAAGAACATGAAGAAGTAGGTTCTCCCTCAGACAGCGTTGCAGCTATTATAGGCTGTAAACCAGGGCTCCTATTCAGGCCAGTGAAATAAGGCGCTATAAAATGACAAACGAGTCAACCCTGCTCTCACACACAGGCCCAGTTGCGCTTTTTCTGTTCTCTTCTCACAGTGTGAGTGTAGCGAATACTGATGAGCTGCTGTTGTGCTGTGTTTTTAGGCTGACGTTCCCCAGAGGTCACTTCCCCAGGCTGGCAGAATGTGCCCATTTTCACTATGAGACTGTTGACTTTGGAAACGTTCAGGTGAGCCCCCAAAATACTCCCCGTGTGACTGCAGCAAACAGCTCCGTACTCTTTCTGTGTCTCCATTTGGAGAATCGCTCTGGAACTGCATCCCCCTTTTTTAAATGCGGTGTGGCAGTCGAGTCAGCGTCATTATTTGCCTTTGCTGGACACTCTCGTTTCGATCAGATGTAATACGACATCTTAGAAATCAAAGGGACATGCAGTGTGTCACGCTGATTAGTAGCTATAAGATGTGAATTTGTCCAGAATAATTATCTGCCTTGCAAACATGGTTATGCTTCATTTATGTTGAAGCTGATCCCTCCGTGTGTCAGACCTTTGGATTATGGGATATTAACAGCAGCAGCACCCATTTCACACAGTGTTCAGAAATGAAATGTAGTTATTTCCTAGTTTTAGACAGTTGAGGCATTCCAAGAATTGCAGCAGATGACTGATGTGGACAAAACAGTAAGAGGTGAGGGGTTAAGTGCGCCCCCCTCCGAGATGCCAGCATGGCTTCAACCTTTAAGTTCTGCTGAAAAACAGAGGGTCGCTGCCTAGCACCATTTGTCAGGTCGATGGTGGACGGAGCCATGTGATGCCACTGGACTCCACATACTAATGAGGGGGACAAATGTGCAATTTGTCCCACTTTAGCAGCTGCAGCTAAGCTAATAGAAGAGCCTGGGAGTTGTCAGTCTGAGTATGTGCACACGGTCCCCAAGATAATTAAAGGTGGCGCTGTTGGCCCACATAAGGGTGCAGAGTCGTTAAAGTCAAGGAGGCGCTTCCATGATGCGGCGATAATGAGAGGCATCGAGGCACTCGAGGTAGCCCAGTCATGTGTGGAAGTGGCTCCTCACCGCCTGGTTAACTTCACTGCAGTTCGCTTTCTTTGCCAGCAGAGTGCAGCAGTTGTCTGAATTGGAGGCCCAAAAGCCGCCAGTGGAGCTCCACGCAAACAGGGAGCAGTGATTGCATGCAGAGGGGTGGAGTCCCTGCGTATAGCGTTAATGGACTACAGTCTAGCGAGCGGGATGGGATTTCAATCCCAGGGTGCACTTGCTCTGGCGGATAAACGTCCTGCTAGGTTTGCCGTAGCTGTGATCGCCCCCCACCACCCCCAGCGGTGAAAGGACGTGAAGTAGCTTCAGTGACCTTGACGAGGCACACACGGGAGAACAAAAGCCGAGCTGGAGGAGAAATATCAGCGCGGGGCCGTGATTTCCTCCGACGCTGCAAACCCTGCCGTTATTCGCATATGCAAACATACTGTAGACAAACTCCACAGTGCAAACTGATGCAATCATGTTCACAGACTGTCGTTGGTGGGGGGGGAGGGAGGGTGCCGATCAGGTCTCACGTGTCCTAATCGCAGAATGGCAGAAGGACAGCAGCCTTCTGTCTGCAGCCCGCTCGACTGATTCTGCTCCAGATTAGCTGCAGTCTCGCCTTGAGACTGAGGATGCATGAGGATTGTTTTGAAATGAAGAAGGCTCGTCTATCTGTTTCTCGCAGCTTTTGCCTTGTGTGATGGATGAGCCTGCACGGCGTCTGTGTGTGCCGGTTTAGCCCATTTGCTGCCAAACCCCTTTGTCACCAAAGAAAAGTGGTTCGAGAGAGAGAGAGAGAGAGGGAGGGAGAGAGAGGGATGGGGGGAGGGCAAGACGGAGACGGGGATGTGGTGGGGTGGGAGGATGGTGATGGAGGCAGCGTGCAGGAGAGGGGGGAGGGGGGAAGAGATTGAAAGAGGGAGGCAGGAAGGGGTAAGACACAGTGTGAAGCATCCTCTTTTCATATTTACTGCTATGAATGGAGCGGCGAGCGCGTGGTGATTCAAAGCCCCGCGAGCGAGCAATTTGCGTGGACGCGACAAAGCAGGCCAGCAGCATTCAAGTCCCTCCGCCCTCAGCCGTTTGTCGGCGGAGCTTACTGAGGATTGCGGCGCCACACAAAAGGTAGATCCTCTCACTCCAGCGGCGGCGGATGGATACCTGAGGCGCCTTAGTGGCAGGTAACATGAGCGCGTGGATGATTGCGCATTAGTTTGAGCCTCCGGTGCCAGATGTTTCTGAATAGATAACGTAATGCAGGTGTGTGTGAGTGTGTGTGGTGGGGGAGGGACGGGATGGGAGTAGTAAATTTAAAAAAAAAAAAAAAAAAAAAAAAAGTGTGAGCAGGTCAGAGTTTGGGAGGATTATAGCTTTTGGCGTGCCAGCAGGATGACAGAAGTGATGCCCGAGCGTCTACTCGAATGAAAACATCAGGTGTGACGTCATCGTCTCAAATCGTTTTAACATCTGCATTCTTTGTTGCATCCCAAAGTGATCTTGGATTATGCGTAAGTCTTTGCCACTTCATTACTGTATGGTCCCGCCATCCCATCGTCCTCTTGGCCCCTTGACCCCAGCTTATTGTAGCTGCTCAGTTTGAACCATCATTTCAAACCAATCCTCGCACCGCACGAGAGCGCTGCGGTTATGACTTCTAACAGCCTCTCTGGTTCACTGTCATTCTGGTTTTGCTGTATTTCTGTAGCGCCGTAACTAGGTCGCAGTGTGTTGTGTAATAGTGTATCTGGATGTGCCGCTAACTGTTATAAATAACCCAAACTTCCCTTTGCTCCGAGGCCTTTGAAGTCTCCTCTAAAGTAGCATCTATCAATGTATTCCCAAACCCCTTGCAAGACTTTGATGCATATAGAATATTTGGTCAAAAAAAAAAAAAAAAAGGACAGTGAGGAAGAAGAAATGTTGCTAAATTTCCACCTACTATTGAGTGTTGATGTGAGCAGCTTATGCATTATACATTTAATGCTGCTGGATTCATTGCGAATATGATTCAGATCATCGTTGGCGTCTTAAGAAAATGGTGCATCCGCTGGAAGTTGTGGTCAACATCGTCATATTGAAAGAAACATGTTAGATTCTCTGAAGAAGAAAAAAAACCTTATATTTTGAATAAAGCATTCACTGCTGAAGGTCCACTTTCTTTGCTGCTCAGCAAGGAAAGTGGTTTTACTATTTAATTTAAGAGTGCGGCTGGACATGATGTTCATCTTGTATACCAAGTTACATCCAAAAAGGTTGCTGTATTATATGCATCCATTATTTATCCCGTGTCCTCTCAATAGGAAACTCACTCTCTTCTGGCTCTTTTCATTCTTAGCTGGCCTTCGCAGACGGGCAGAGTGAAGGACCGAAGGCTGGTCTGGACACCAAAGAGCTGGTTTTTATGGTCCAGGTCACTTGCCAGGTACTATTTTTACTATGTCTGTGAAGCAGATTAGTGTTTTACAACAAACGTACTAGATGTCACAAAAAAAACAAGAGTGACGCGAAGGCAGGGTGGACCCTAATGCAAAAATCGGCAGCTCTCGCTCAGAAAAACATAGATATTAAGTTTAATTAACAGAAGACAATGCCAGTAAAACAGGCAGCGGGCCAGGAGCATCGCGCAGCAACATCACATTATACAAACATTAACATCCAGGATCGAACAAAGACGGGACTTGAATACAAACTGAACTAATCACACAGCAAGGACCAGGTGGGCAGACAGGAGGGCAAGCAGGGGGCCGATCGGCTAAGGAAGCGGAAGGGAAAAGGGCAGAGCAGACAGGGACTAACCGGCAAATGAGACACGGGCGAAAAACGGTCAGGACGGGAAGTAAAACAAGGCAAGAGACACACGGGCCGGACTCCAAACTAAAACAGGAAACGCAATTAAACGAAAACAGTCCCGGATGTAAAAGGTCACCATGACACCTTAATCTTTCCTTTTTTTTTTCTTTTTTTTTTTAGGCTCGAAACTGGCTGGTGAAAAGATCCTATGAGGACTTCCGGGTGCTGGACAAACACCTGCACTTGTGTATCTATGACCGCCGTTACTCCCAGCTAACCGAGCTGCCAAGATACGACACTTTGAAGGACACTGCCGAGGTACTGAGGAGCTGCAGTTCCGTTGCGGTCATATAAGTAAATCACTCCCAGCTTGAGCCTATACCTTCATGTACTTTTACTAGTATCTGACTGTGGTAAGGGGGCAACGGGGAGCAGGTGGCTAGATCTCATCCATACCAAGCGGTCGCGCGTACATCACAGACGCAGATGCTGGGTTTGCCGCGCATGCCTCAGCACGCACTTTATGACATTAGCATCAAGGCACAGCAAAGTCGGCACGGGCATAGCGTCCGATGACGTCACATGGACGGTCCAGAGAGCGGCGGGCGCGCAGCCGGCTTTCGAACACAAGCCCAACCATTGTTTGGGGTTGGTTTGATGTTTTGTTTCTTTTTTGTTGTCAAACAGGAAGCAAACGCTTTGAATTATGGCAATCATGTGTCTTTCTTCAGTCAGTCGCCAAGATGTTAGCCACCTACCTGTCCCGGTTCTCAGTCATCGCTGACAACAAGATCAACTGTGGTCCGGTGCTGACATGGATGGAGGTATCGCTTCTTCTTTTTAAATTCTTTTGAATGCATCTGCTCGCCCAGACATTCACACCTCGCGATTTTATGTGCAGAAGTATATTTATGTCACAGGAATAGGAAGCTATTTTCGGGGAAAAAAATAACTTGGGATTTGCACAATGAGCTGAGGATGATTTTTTTTTTTTTTCCTTTGACAACATGTGGATTATTAGCTTGTGAGCAAATGTGGTTGCACTTTACACCCGGAAAGGTTGTGTTGCCTGTTTTGCCTCAGTCGTCTTCAAAACTCCTTTGCTCTTTGCTACACATCTATTTGTCTGTCATATGATAAATATAGGAACATTATACGACGCGGTGGTTAGCACCGTTGCCTCATAGCAAGCAGGTCGCAGGTTCGACTCCCGGCCTGGGGTCTTTCTATGTGGAGTTCGCATGCTCTGCGTGCTGAGGTTAATTGGTTACCCCAAATTGCCCGCAGGTGTGCGTGAGAGTGTGAGTGGTTGTCTGTCCTTCATGTGGCCCTGCGATGAGCTGGCGTCTCGTGTACCCCGCCCTTCGCCCATTGCCAGCTGGGATCGGCTCCAGCACGTCCGAGACCCGGACTAACCGGAATAAGTGGAAGACAGTGAATGAATACAATTAGATGAAACTATATACGAGACATGAAAAGCACAGCCTACAAGCAATGTGGGGCTGCTGCCTCCTGTGCGGTGCAATGGATGATAATTAATATATGACTGGCTCATGTTACATTGATCCGAGCCTGCTGCAAGTCAAAACCATGGAAATACTAATTGGAATTTAATTAGAAATTAGGTGAACCTTCATCTTTCACCGTGAGTCCCTTTTCTACCATTTGTTAGAAAGCTAGACTCCCTGCCTCTCCCTGCCTTCAGTCTTTCAGCTAACTCCTCTGTAACCATGGCGACGACACCTCCTCGAACGTCGGCCTGATGTTTTGAGTTTCACATTTTTAGATAGACAACAAGGGGAACCATCTGCTGGTGTCTGAGGAATCCTCCATCAACGTCCCAGCCATCGCCGCCGCGCACGTCACCAAACGCTACACAGCTCAGGCCACCGACGAGCTGACCTTTGAGGTAGCGAATCTGTGAGACGTGTGTTTCCCGATGCAGCCGCGATGTATTTTTAATGAGCTTGGCCGCGATCGGCCCTCATTGTCTTCGTCACGCTCTTTCAGGTGGGGGACATCGTGTCGGTCATAGACATGCCTCCGAAAGAAGACACGGGCTGGTGGAGAGGGAAGCATGGCTTTCAGGTACGACGTTTTAGTTTTAGGGTTTTTTTTAATTTCAGTCATTGAAAAAGAAAAGAACAAGTTAGAATGACACAAAATTCCCATATACTGAATGAAAGGGAGCAGAAAGAAGTGCCCTTTTGTTGCAGTAAATAACAAATACAAAGAGCATCATACATCTAACAAAGCAAACAAACGTACAAGTGAAGCAATGAAAACATACAATCACTGCAGGCTAACACAGCTGACTTGCAATTCAATTTATCTCATTGCATATGTACATATATGGAATCATGCATATGCATGTTTTTTTTTATCCCATCATCACAATATATATCAGACTTGACTAACACAGTTCATTATATTTCTTCATCATACCGCTTTTGATTATTATTTTATATGTAATACTAGATTTACATCTGCTGAGCTCTTTTACAGAGGATTACAATGTCCCCTGTTTCTTTTTTTTTTTTTTTTTAAGACTTTCACAAATATCTAATGAAATATCACATGGACATTGACATGATGAAATGCAGGCGCGTTTACAGTGACGACATCGACTAATGTTTAGCATTTTGGTTAAAGTTTACAGAAGAGCTGGCTCTCGGCCCTCGCCCGGGGTCCGCGTTCTCCGTTCGTTTCAAGCTGCAGTCCTGTCAAGACGGAGGAAGAACTAAAGTTCTAGCGAACACAAACTAGTCACTCAAAGTATATATATATATATTTTTTGAATTACTTATCAGAGGCGCTGAACCTCTTGTTTTCAGGCCAGAAGCTAGTTTGTCTGACGTGCAGAGATGCACGCCATGACCGAGTAAACACCGCACGCCCTCCAGCACCTCCTTGCCCTCATGCTCACTGACCTATTTCTTCCCGGTCGCCCCTTTGGCGGTGCGCTACACCTCCCCCGCCCCCACTGGTGCTTAGAACTTACAAGTGTATCACCGTCTCCGTCTCTCCTCTCGGCTTGCAGGTTGGTTTCTTCCCCTGCGACTGCGTCGAGCTGATAAATGACAAGATTCCCGCCAGTGTTCAGAGCTCTGTGCCGAAGCCAGGTACCCGTCTGTCTTGCTGCTGATGATTTATTTAAGGCTGCTTGCTCCTGGGATCTGAGACAGATTGATTTAACATGGCTATTGCGTGTGTGCGCGTGCGTGCGCGCGCGCGTGTGTGTGTGTGTGTGCC
>CAAKHG010022024.1:0-10658 GCA_901007715.1 Dactylopterus volitans
TCCTGTTTGGCAAACAGCTGACACACACTGACACACACACACGCGGGTGAACGGCAGCGCTGCTCCCACACGTGTCGCCGGAGAAGCGTCGGCCTGAGAGGATGCGACGTGATGCAGGTCGACTAACTTAAACGCCAACGATGAAGAAGAAAAAAATAATAATAAAAAAAACAGTTTTACTCTTCTACATGCTTCCACAAACCGAGGCACCCGAGCCCACTCGAGTTAAAAGGATTTTTCTTATTGATTCATGTACTTATATGGGCAGAAACTGTCATTATACGCAGCGGTGGAGGTGAATTTAACCACCGCAGCATCAAAAAGGAAATTGCCCTGCTCCCAGTAAAAAAAAAATACCTGCGTTAAAAGTACAAGTACTCCTACGGCGTGACCCCTGTGATGTCAGAACATCTAACAGCGTCTCAACGGTTAAATCTCGAGGTTACAACACAAATAAGAATTAAGGAAGTGTGAAAAAGAAACAAAAGAACTGCAGAGCAGCTCGTTTTTCTCCTCCCGCGGCCTTCGCTAGACACATGGAGGCACAATAAAGTCATAAAGTTTATCAGTGAGAGGGTCTGAGTCACCCCGCAGGGGGAAGAAACGGGACTACTGATGCTCCCAGTGCATTTTTTCCTGATGAGAACTCTGCATGTTTGTTTGATTTTGAGAGCCGGGCTCTTGTTTTGCAGCCAGAGAGTCGTACTTAGTTAGTAAAGTGCGCGTAAAGTCGTCTGGACCACGTTCCACAAGTTTTACATGTAGCAAAGAGAAATACTCGAGTAAATGTACTCGGCTACACGCCGCTCCGCCGGTGACGCGGACGTTCGCGGGGCTTTACCGAGCAGCAGGAGCTTGTACTCCCGCTGGAGCTCCTTCTTGTCCCGGCGCAGCTGCCTCTCGATCTCGTTGTTGATCCTCCGAGCCTCCTTGGCCTCCGGGCCGAGGCAGCAGGCGCCCACCGCGCTCAGGGCCATCTTCCCCCGGGGGGACGACTAACCTGCCACCTTCCGGGGCACACACACACGCACACACACAGAGACGGAGGTTAACACGGGGAGACGGAGCATCCCCCCGGGGGTGGGCACCGAACTACCGAGCCATCACCTCCGGAGCAAACAACAACAACAAAAAAGATTAAAAACGCGTATTTTAAGGACGCTCCACGTCCTCCGCGCTCGTTACCTTCTTCCTCTCCTGTCGACGGGGAACTTTTTTTGCGCAAGAAGTTGAGCGGGGCCGCCGGGCGGAGCTGGGCGGGCGTGGTGAGCCCCCGAGAGGGGCAGGCCGAGCTCACTTCGCCGCGCTGCGGGACGACGACGACGACGCCGCCGGAAGACTCGGGGAGAGCGGGCTCATGGCGCCCGGACAGGAGGTTTGGGGAGTGGAAGGGGGAGAGCCCGGTGTGACGCCTCGGCTGGCGGCCGGAGGTCAGCGCTCCCTCTCGCCGCTTGGGCCGCTCGTGGTTTCCGCCCCCTCCGCCGGATCCCCTCGTCCTCCGGCTGCCGTGGGTCCGCCTGCGTGCGGCGGGAGGCGGGAGGGCTGAGCTCCGCTGGGAGGGCTGAGCTCTGCTGGGAAGCCGCGCGGGCGCCCGCGATCACATTATGGGAACTAATTTCCGGTGTCGAGCAGACAACCGCGGATGCGAGTGACAAATACTAAACGCGCTTCCCTGGAAAAAACCATTTAGAACCGAAACCGGATGCGAAGGTTTTTTTTTTTATTATTATTTAATTTTATTTATTTTTATTGTGTCTCTGTAGAAATAAACCACAACACGAGACTTGGTTCAGCTGTGACTCTTCTTTTTTTTCTTCTTATTTTAAGTCAACACCTGCAGGAGCTACAGATAATCCAGAGACAGAAAAACCACCACTTTAAAAAAAAAAAAAAATTTAAAATGCTTAAAATGTAAAACAGCTTTGCAAGATAAAACTGATCTAACACAGAAAAGTCCAGAAAAACAAAACAAAAAGGGGAAGGGAGAAAAAAAACAAAACATTTTTTTAAGTCCTCATCTGCTTCCAGGAGAGCAGATTTTAAAAAGGGCCAATATTCATTAGCACTCATGACTATGTAAATATATACACGCACACTTTTTACAGCCTCTTGTCTTTCAATGAAAAACAAAGATTCTCGGGGGGGAAAAAGAGTTGAGGTGTTTTCCCTTTTTCTTTATCCCAAACTGGCACATTTAGACTTTAAACAAAAGTGACTTTTTTTAGACGCGATCGGTGCGATCAATGTGTGTACACTAAATATAAAACATTAAAATACAATGTACTTTTGTTAGCTTAGCAAAACAAAAACAAAAAGCGAGCGTGGCCGAGCTACACGTCTAGAGCTCACTAATTACTATGACTAATAAAACTCAAATATAAATGAACGTAGCAACTTAAATGGTGAGTTTTAGCAGGACTGCTGGGAGCTTTTAGCTCTTCATAACTCCGGGCTAGCCGTTTCCGACTTTTCGCAGCCTTTCTGCTAAGCTAAGCTAAGCGGCTACTAGCGGTACCTGTACATTTACTGTACACACATGAACGTGGCGCCGGTCGTCCCGTCCAGCCGTCGATCCGAAAGAAACTAAGAACGGCTCCCAAAAAAAAATATCTTAACTGTTCCTTTAAGAGCTCATCTTACCAAAAAAAAAAAAAAAAAAAGCACTTTTATTTTACAGTGGAAAGAGGATGTTCGATGTAACGATGAAAGTTTATTTTGGATGGTTCTGAACCATTCCGAGACTTCATGCGTCTTCGTTTCAAGGGTGCGCTGAAACATTTGAGGGGCGAAATTAAGAACTAAAATTTTTTTTTTTTTAAAAATCACAAAGTCTGTTGCAAAAAAAAAAAAAGAAAAAAAAAAGATTACATTCTGCATGCTGTACTGTAAAGGGGACGGGCAGGGGCGGGTGGGGGCGGGGGGGGGGGGGGTCCGGGCCTGAAGCGGCTCACAACACCGACTGATCACACAGATGAGACGACACGTCACACGGTTCATCCTCAAAAAAAAAAAAAGAATTACACCGATACAGAAATGTTTGACTCATCGTCCGCTGTTTGACAGCGCAAGATTGTTCTCGACTCCTCAAAATGAAATCTGCAACGGACAGATGGACGTTATGATGGGTGATAAAAGTGGAGAGGGGGTTGGGAGGGGAGGGGCCGGAGGGAGGGGGGGGTCCATGGCACATCTACCCACAGCAGAGGAATGTAGGCTGTGAACAGGAGGAGCAAACAGTATGGCAGCATGGCTTCAATCTTCTTCTTCTTCCTCCTCTTCTTCTTAGAAGAAGCGGCCGGAGTACTGCTTCACACTGAAACCAGAGACCCACAACCGTGAGCACAAATCGCCTCGCCAAGCCTCTTAACTGCTTAAAGCCTGCACTTCCATTCCAGTGTGGAGTCATACTGACGCGCCGCACACAAACCGATCCGGTTTGGAGCAACATTACAAACATGAAAATCAAAAACCAAATGTGCTCACTCTTGGTTTCGAACTTAAAAATTTGCCACTAAATTGTCTCCACAGCTAAACTCAAGCCCCTATCAAGGACTTTCAAGGTTCCTAAATGACAAACATGTCCATTTTTTATGAAAAAACAGTTATCAGTACAGGTTTAGGCTAATTGCTAACATTGAAAATTAAAGTTGTGGGGTTATTTATTTATTGAAGTGTCAGCCAAAAGATGCATTTGGTTTACATGCATCTTTTACTTTAGCGACGTTTACTTGAAAAAGAGTGAGAGGAGCGTTTGTGGTGTAGATTTATTTCGCTATGAGTCACTTTATCAAATCATCTGCCTAAAAAAAAAAAAAAAAGTTACGGCTGCAGCCTTTATCATCACCGTCGTCACTGATGACCCCGTTTTCTCTCTCAATGAGCTGCTTTTCCTTAAGTCACAGACGCGCTGATAAATAACCTCAAAAAGCTTATTTGTCGCAGGTGTGACGTCTTCAGGAGGGTTTGCATTCTCGCGACAAAAGAGTTTCGGTTTAATATTCAAGCCGAAAAAGAGCCACAGATTCCGGGTGGTGGGGGTTTTATCATGAAAGTATTATCAAAAGTCTTCTACTTTTGCTCAAAGACGTGATTTTATATCAGTAAATTGAAAATAGTTTCACATTAAGATGCCGGTCGCTCCGGCCGAAGCAAAGACGGGCGTGGTGTCAAACACGAAGCGGCATTAGAAGGTGCAGCAAATACACGAATCGTATGAGGCATGTTTGATATTCCCGTCGGCCGGAGTTTCACACGTGGAGGCCAGTTGAGTTAATTTTAAAAGTTGGAGCCCACCGAAACCCTGTAATCCCGCAGCGGGTGGAGCACTTGCCTGTTCTGCAGCAGGTACTGGGCGTTCTGGATCTGGTCCTGTGTTCCTGTGATGGTGATGATGCGGTCCTCAGAGCCCTCTAGTGGTTCATCAATCTTGATGGAGGCCCCGGACTCGTGGCGGATCTGCTTGATCCTCTGGCCGCCCTTGCCGATGATGGAGCCGGCGAGCTGCGCCAGCAAAAAAAAAACACACATACAGACACGCACACACACACACACAGGTGAAGTGAGAAGGCGAAACATCTTTTCTGGCTGCTCGTGCAGCTCCAGCAGAAGGACGCGGTCTTGCTCACATCTTTGGGGATGGTGACCTGCGTGGTGATGACCGGGCCTCCAAGATCGCTGTACGAGCCTCTGCCGCCTGGAGAGAGCGAGAGCGAGAGCGAGAGCGAGAGAGCATTTAAGGCGGATTTATCTTTAACTCCGGCACGCGCTCCGCTTCACAACACAACGAGGAACAACCGCTTCGGGTTGAGGGGGAAGACAAGACGCGGCGACAATAAGGATCCATCACCACTCACCGGACTGAAAGTGCTCCCAGGAAGAATTGTTGTCTTTGAGAACATTGAGTGGGAGACAAACAAAACAAAACAACACAAAAAAAAAAACTGAAAAGAGATGCACCACCGCAGCGTGATAGCAAAAACAAAAGTGGCGCGACCAGAATCTCAGCGCGGGATTAACATAAATATTAGCACTCACCGTATCCGCCTCCGCTCTGCGTTCCAGGAGCAACGGGACAAAAAGGGAAGAAGAAAACATGAAAACTGGTTTAGTGTCATAATAGCGTCGACGACGACGACAACGTTCTCACATTAGAAACAGTCCGATTAGGGGTTGTTGGATTTTTTTTTTTTTTTTTTTTAATATGCCACTGAATTGTGAGGGCGTGGATCCGGGAGGGTCCTGGAAACGTTCCACTTGGATCTTTGGGGTGCGCAGATTCGGCAGCATTACGCATTCTCAGCGCATTTTTGGCAGCGGCCGCGTGATTGGTGGAGCGTTTGTCCCGTCCCTGCGAGCTGTGCTCCGGTTTCTAGCGCCGCCTCTCGGCTTTTCGGGTTTCGGGTCGCCGCACTCGGGAGACAGTTCACCCACGTTCAGACATCCCAGAGGGCAAAGATGATCTACGTCTCTGGGAAAAAGGTTAAAAACTCTCAAGGCGCCGATATCGTAGCATCTAAATCATGGTGCTGCCATCCTCGCGATTAAATCAGACGGTGGACTCGTCTCCTTAAATACGTGGACCCCGTTTTTCAGCTTATATTTATCAAAACGTTCTTTCAACGTAAACAATGTTACTTTTTGGGTTGTGAATTACGATGCTAATTTCACCTCGCGCCGACACGCTGCGCTTATCATAAACAGAAATAGAGGCACTTCATTGGCAGATGCACCCCCCCACCCTCCCTTTAGCATGTTGCTGTTCTCAGTCCACTCGTCCTTCAGTCTCAGGAATTCACTGACATCTATTGGCAATTTGCAATCTTTGCTTCCCAATTTTAAAAAAAGAAGCAATTTGCTCGCAGCCGAGACCTGAGGGGAACCTGCACGGGAATTGCTTTGGTTTTCAGCTCAAGTTCATTCGCTAGCCTGGCGGATCTCTGGACTACGTACTCTCCTGCTCTGTGGTAACCAAGGAGACAACTGTTGCCAGGCAACCGCAGGCCTGGATCAGTGTGCATACACAGCGGGGAAAGAGAGGAGAAAAAAAAAAAAAAAGCAGCACAGCGTCCGAGCCCCTGTGCTTGTACTACGCTCCGACTAGGAATTCCAGTCGGAAATCAGACTCTCAGACATCTACTATCCAAAACCGGGAGGCTGCAGACGCGCGGCCAAACACTCACCATGCTGTCGTAGCGGTCTCCTCTGCCTCTTCTGTCACTGCGCGCGCGCACCAACACACGCACGCGCACACACACACACACACACACACACACACACACACACACACAATGCACATTTATGCAGTTTCTCCACTCTGGGACACTTAAAACACTTCAGCGCCGCACAGTTCGGCGCGGGCAGATATTTGGTGTTCAGAGAGCTGGGAGCGCGAGAGGACGCGTGGACTCGATGGGACTCTGAGTCGGCGTCGGGGAGCGGGCCGGTGCGCCGCCGTGATCCGTCGCTTTGCTACCGGGAGACGCGCGTGGCGGCGACGCCACTCACCTCGGCCTGTCGTCCATGCTGCCGTGATAGCTGCCATGCGAGTATCTGTCTCCCCTGCGAACAATGACAGGCGAGAGAGGGGGTGGGGGTGCGTCAGAAACGCTCGTTTGTCTCGTGAATCCCGCGTTAACAGACGGGGGCCCTCACCCTCTTGGCGGCGGCGGCGGCGGCAGGGGCAGGTTGCGAGCCCTGCTGCCCACTCGCGTCCCCCTGCTCAGCGGCGGCGGAGGGCCGCGGCGGGGGCTGATGTCGTCGTAGTCCCGCCGGGAGGGGGGCATGGACCTGTTGGGCCGGACGGGGGGCAGGCGCTCGAAGCCCCCGCGCACGCGGATGGGGAAGCCGCCGATGGGCCGCCTGCCCCGCTCCTCAAACAGCATGGTGAACCCTCCGTAGTCGTACGTTTCATCGTAGAAATTCGGGTCGTAGGGCTGCGCGCGACCTTTGATGGGCGCCTGAAAACCCACAGAAAGTTAGTTTTAAAAATTTTTTTTTAAAAAAGGCAGTTAAAACAAGTATTAAGCGGCTGATGACTTGGCTAATGATATGCAAAGATGGATTTCAGGTGCACATTTGCACGAGAGGAAGCAAATGATGCGCGCCGAGGCCCTCAGCAGATCCCGGGGCCGCCGCCTCACCTCCGACACCAGCTCCAGGATGACCTTTATGCACTCGATGACGCGCTCCGGCTTCCCCCCCACCAGGACAACTCTGTCGGTGGAGTGCGGGCAGCACTCCTGGAACAGCTTGATGGTGGTCTGGGTGTTCTGGCGCGTGGAAACATACGACACGTTAAAAGTCTCGCGTCGATTCGATTCACCTCTGGCTGCTCCTGGGCCAGCCAGTGAGCGGCGAGCAGAACATTTTCCCCCCTCGTACAATATAATAGAGGTAATGTCGTTACTGCTGCTGGGTGAAATAAACATGCGTAATGTAATTGCAGAGAGAGAGAGAGAGAGGGAAAAAAAAATCAGGGGAAAATGGCCATCATTTATTCAAAAAGCACCCGTGGCAAATGTTATCGTTCCTGCGCTGTGACCGGCGTGCCCATCTGGGCCGGCGGCTCCTACCTCTCTCAGCTCCTTTATCTTGGCGCCTTTCACCCCGATGATGCCCCCCGCTAAGCTCTGATGGATCAGCAGGCGAAGCTCGCAGTCAAAGTCGATCCCGCTGTAGTGCTGGTACTACACACACGGACGGGGACACACACACACACCGCCAACGTCAACCCTTCCCGGTGTGTTTACAAGAGAACGTTTGTGTTGTTTTTTTCCAGGAAATACTATAATGGGACTGCTCTCCTTCTAAATGCACATATAAAAAATAAATAAATGACTTTTCCTGTGAAAGCCGATATCTGGTGAACATTACACAGTTTGGTGGTTTCCGCAGCGACGGTGTAGAAAATAAATTGAGGGTCATGGTAGCAAGATGCACAAAACTTGGTAGCAATGGAGTCTTTCCCTTCCCCTTCAGTGTTTGAAAAATACAATATGGAGTAACGTGATCAATACAGTCTTGGATTGGGTTGCTACAAAAAAAACTGACGTTGTATGGCGCTTTTCCACTGCATGGTACCGGCTCTACTCTACTCTGGTTTTCCATCAAGCAAAATTTAACCGACACCACCTTTTTTAGTCCCTGTTCTCCTGGGGTTCCAAAAAAAAAAAAAAAAAAAAAAAGGTAAAGGAAGTGCTAAAACGTGATGTGAAAACAGACGGGCCTGCGAGAAATCATCAGTGTCACGCACGGGGTACCCTCAACAGCGCCAAACCCCCCCAAAAAACCAACCAAACCGTTGTAGCGGCGCCACTTTTAATTTCTTATTTTCAAAATGTCGACCACTTGAGGAGCTGCAGACCTTCCTCACCTTGAGAGAGCGTCTACCAGCAGCTCTGCCCGCTAACGCAGGTGAGCAGAGTCGAGCGGCGCCGGTACCATGTCGCGGAAAACACGCCAATCGTGGCAGCAGAAGAAAAGCTGGAATCGGCACAGACGCGCGCAAATGTTTGTGCGAAATTCTGATGCGCATCCCTCCCAAATAGTTTCTGGGACATTTCAGTCGGAGCCAAAGTGGCGGACGGAGCGAACCGGCCAGCCGAGTCATGCTGCGGCGACTAAAAATAAAGCTCCGGCGAGGAAATGGACTCGCTTTGCTCTCACTTTTAAGTGCTTGTAGTTTGCACTTCTCAGCCCTGTAATTTACAACAAAAAAAAAAGGGATACTTATTTCTAGAGACGACGTCATCGATCATCCTGGACTGGACTTTTAATAAGTGTATCAACGCGGAGTCCTACCTCCTCCAAGGTCGGTATGATTTTCAGCAGAATCTCCCCAATCGTGTCAATGCTGGCGTTCACGCTCAGGATCCTGTCGGGAATCATGTCGGCCAAAAGGAGGCGAGGAATTACAGAAGAGGACAAAACACACACACACACACACACACACACACACACACACACACACCAAACACAGAGCAAAACCTGACAGAGGAAATGCTTGAGAGGAGGTCCAGCACAGTTAGAGAGACTCACTGTAGGTTTCAAACTCAAAAAAAAAAGAAAAAAAAGAAGGGGGACAAATGAAGACTGCGGCAAACAACGCACAACTTGAGCTTTTGACCCCCTGACCCTCGCCCCGCCACCCCCTCCCCAAACAACACTAGACTGATTACATACGTAGCGGACATGCACTTACTCTAATAGTGTATTCACAGTAAGAGAAGCCTTGGCAGCTTCAGATTGGCTAAAAGTAATGTGTGACTGGCCACACACAGTCGGAGGAAGGAGAATGTGTGTGTGTGTGTGTGAGAGGGAGAGAGAGAGAGAGAGAAAGAGAGAGAGAAGGAGAGAGACTTTCAATAACCTTCCCACCACCAGAAAGTAGGGAATGCAACAAACTGAGCAACTCGCCATGACAACGGCGCCACCAAAAACACCTTCTCATTGTGACCGGCGGGGGCTTGAGGAGGAGGGGGTCGGGTGGGGGGACAGAGAGGGGCGTAGGGCGACGAAAGGGTGGGGAGGGAGTGGAGGCGGAGACAATGTGGGCAATAGAAGAGAAGGGGTTGAGGTGGGGGGAGGAAATGTGAGGAGGCACCAGCTACTTCTTGGCAAAGGAGGACGGGGGGGGGGGTATGACAGGTTGGGCAGGCAGCTGTGATCTGATCCGATGCGGCCCGAGAGAAATTCAACAAAAGCGAGGCAGCGCAATGAGGAGGAGGCCACATGGATGATGTGCCGGGCCCCCAAAAACGCGGAAGCTGAAGGGGGACCTGAAGGGGGAGTCCATGCAAAGTCGGGGTAAGTCAGCGGAGACGCGCGCCGGGCGACGGGAACGCCGCGAACACCGCCTCGTTTCGCGAGAGTCGGGATATTGTCAATGCATCGGCATGGCGCCGGGTCGCAAAAAATGAAGCCTATCGGCACCGAGATCCACGGCGGGACGTTAAATCAGAAAAGGAGGCTTTGAAATAGTGTATTAAATGTAAAGTTAAAAAAAATGACTTCATCATTCCATCCAAATAAGACGCCTGTCTGAATTTGACCTTGAGTGGAGGCCCAATTTCGAAGACTTGAGTCCATAAAAGCACTCCTGAGATACCATGACTTTACCGTGACCTTTGACCCCCTGATCACTAAAAAAAAATTATATATATATATATATAACAAGTCCATCCTTGGACCTGGGTTGCCCTTTTTCTGCCAAATCTGAAGACTGGATCGCCAGGCTTTTTCACCCTCACAAGGACGGAGAAGCCGACGCCATGACGCTTCCAGCCGGGTTGGAAGGACACAAACGTTCTGAGAGCTTTTTTTTCTCGCCCTTCCAGCGGGCCTGACGCGGCACCGAATCCGCCGTTTGAGCGAGTCGGCGTGGAGGGTCTATGTGTTCAGTTTAAGACTGAAGGAGGAAATGAAGAGCGCCAGACGTCGGCGTGGGCCTCTCCATGGATATAAACCCTGGTTTCATGTCTCTCTGGGAATTTTTTTTTTTTGCAAACGCGAGCGATCTCAGGCTCGCGGAGGGGAAATTTCACTTTACATTTAGCCTTAACAGGGGGAGGAGGAAGTGGGGGTGTGTAGGGGGGAAGGGGGGGGGGGGGGGGTTCCCCAGACACGAGCCAGCGCTCTTGGAGACATCATGGACAGCGATG
>CAAKHG010022029.1:0-11609 GCA_901007715.1 Dactylopterus volitans
CATGTGTGTGTGTGTGTGTGTGTGTGTGTGTGTGTGTGTGTGTGCGCGCGCGTGTGCGTGTGCGTGCGTGCTTGCATGCGTGTGTGCGTGTGCGTGAGCAGGCCCGTCACTTCCGTGTGTACAGTCAGGAGGTGGTGGAGCTCGGTCACGGCGTCGCCTTCCTGCTGCTGCTGCCGGCCGCCGACGATGTTTGCTCCGCCCCCGGCCAGTCCAACCCCTACACGCCACTGTCAGGATTCCTCCACCTCCCCCTGCAGATGTTCGAGCTTGGTAACAACACACACGCACACACACGCACGCACACACACACACACAGGCATGTGTTACCGCAGAGCGCCACCTCTGATTGGCTGAACTTTGTTCTTCAGTTCATTTCTGCACCTACAAGGAGAAGTTCATCAGCCTGTACTGCCGCCTGTCATCCGTCCTGGACCTGGACGCCCTCATTACCCAGCAGGCACTGCGGGAGGCTATAACGGACAGCGAGGTGGCAACAGCCAAGCAGAGACATCAACTCATACTGGATTTCATCCAGGTACGTGGCCACGCCCACAGCGTCACCTGCATCTGCTGCTTTTGCTAAATCTGCTTTGATTTGTTGGCTGATAAATTGCGTGAAACTGAAGCTACTCTGAGTGCTAGTGAGCCTGACGCTCGCCGCTACTGAGGCTAACGCCGCTAGTGAGGCTGACGCTCGCCACTACTGAGGCTAACGCCGCTAGTGAGCCTGACGCTCGCCGCAAATGAGGCTAACGCCACTACCGAGGCTAACGCCGCTACTGAGGCTAACGCCGCTAGTGAGGCTAATGCTGCTACTGAGGGTAACGCCGCTAGTGAGCCTGACGCTCGCCGCAAATGAGGCTAATGCCGCTTGTGAGGCTAACGCCACTAGTGAGGCTGACGCTTGTCACTAGTGAGACTAATGCCACTAGTGAGGCTAACGCCGCTACTGAGGCTGACGGTCGCCGCTACTGAGGCTAACGCCACTACCGAGGCTAACGCCGCTAGTGAGGCTAATGCTGCTACTGAGGCTAAAGTCGCTAGTGAGCCTGACGCTCACTGCAAATGAGGATAATGCCGCTAGTGAGGCTGACGCTCGCCGCTACTGAGGCTAACGCCGCTACCGAGGCTAACGCCGCTACTGAGGCTAACGCCGCTAGTGAGGCTAATGCTGCTACTGAGGGTAAAGCCGCTAGTGAGCCTGACGCTCACTGCAAATGAGGATAATGCCGCTAGTGAGGCTGACGCTCGCCGCTACTGAGGCTAACGCCGCTAGTGAGGCTAACGCTGCTAGTGAGGCTGACGCTCGCCGCTACTGAGGCTAACGCCGCTAGTGAGGCTAACACTGCTAGTGAGGCTGACGCTTGGCCAGCTGGGCGGCGATCTTGCATCAGGGGGAAACAAAATGGAGGCCGCGTTGTAGCTGCAGTTTATGGAAAAACACTGACTCGGCCCGGAAGCGCTGAGGACGGAATTATGGAATCAAAGTGGGAAAACTGTGACAGCAAATGAAAACAGGCCTACAGCTGCGCTGTGATTAGCGGATTGGAGGGTTTCAGCGGGGTGAAGCCGGCGCCGGGACCTCCAGTCATCCTCGTAAACGCTCCCTCGAATAAACCCGTCTTTTATTTCATGTCCAGCTTTTCTCTCAGAAAGTGACGGGAGACGGGGCGGCGCGTGAAAACGCTGCCATGGAGCTCCGCTCCGACCTTTGATGACGTCATTACATGTCAGTGTTCACAGCTGGATTCTGCGCCGTCACTCGCCGTCTGCACGGCGCTCGCCACCGCCGCCGCCATTTATGGACGCCCACCGCAAAACCACAATTCTGCTCTCTGATGGCAACACTGCCAGTGTGTGTGTGTGTGTGTGTGTGTGTGTGTGTGTGTGTGATTTTTTAAGTGTGGAAAACAGTGGCCCCCTGACCACAAATTGCTCAGAGAGAGAGATGGAGGAAGTGTGTGTGTGTGTGTGTGTGTGTGTGTGTGTGTGTGTGTGTGTGTGTGTGTGTGTGTGTGTGAAGACATTGTTGATGAGTGTCAGCGCTCTTCTACACTCGTGAGGACGCTGTCGCTGCCGTGTCACCTTTGAGGTTCATTGATTTTCGATGCCTTTAAGGTCAAACCATCCGTCCACTAGAGGGCAGCGCAGTCGCTGATGCTGGTGATGGAGCGTTAGCTCACAGGGGCGGCGCCGCGGATGGCGGCGCCGTGGATGGCTGTTGCAGCGAGGTCGACGTGATTGGCTCATGCTCAAATGTTCAAAAACTAAGTGGAAATCAAGTCAAATTAAACCAATTGAAAATAGAATTCTTTGAATTCAAAACTATAATAATTTTGGTCTCCTGTTGCTTAAAAAAGTGTGTTTATTTTATTAAAAATATACATATAGAATTATTTAAAATGCACACCTATGATATTTTTTGCTCCGTTCTTTTACTCAAAAGAAACCGTGTGCTTATGTGATGGCGAGGGTGATTGTGAGGGTGATGTGGAAGGGCAGCGTGATGGTGATGGTCATGGTGACAGAAGCCAACTGAAACATGGCCGTCCTCGACGCTGCAGCTTCTTTTGTCAGTTTCTTATTCATTTTTGTAAGTTTTTATGGTTAAATAAAGGATGAAATAACAAAGCACCAACTGCACCCAAAAAAAGAACCACTTCAAAATGAACTTTAGCAAAAAAAGGTTGCACATTCTAAAAATGTTGTGTTTCTAAAAATGTCTTCCTCCAACAAAACATCATCTGTCAGAAGGTCTTCATGTTCCACGATTGTTCCTCCTCTCCAGAAATCTCTCTTCAACCCTTGTCGCTCCTTTAAACGCCGCCTCCCATCATCATCCTCACTGCCAACGTCTGACTTTCAAACGGGTCCCCACAAAGATGGAGCTGCTGGTTCACACACACACACGCACACACACGCACACGTGCGCGGCGGCGTGTCCGCCCGTCTGATGTGGGAGGTCCCGACGCCGCGTGCGTGTTTGTGGAGCAGTGAAAGTGGGTTAGTGTGAAGATGACGTGATGGCGTCTAATTGGACGGTTTGTTTAGACTCGCCACATGTTGATGCAGGAAAGTATTCGCCGCTCAGACGCTGTCTGTCCAAACGTCTGCACGCACCACATCTGGCTTTTCTCCTCCTTCCTCCTCTTCTTCTTCTTCTTCTTCTTCTTCATGGCTAGCTGAGTCACGGGTCTAGGAATAAATGTGAAGATGGAGACTCTTCAGACGGCCTCAGATGAATTGTTTTTCTTTTTGCTGCAGCAGCCTTTATGCACCCAAGTCGTGGTCAGGGTGAATCTCAATATTTGGAGGCAAACATAGTAAATAGACTTGATTGTTGCAATTGACACCAGAGAGAGGAGATCTTTGATGATGATGGATCTGCGTCATGAATGAGTGCAAACGTACCGTGGAGCGTTGGACCACACCGAAGCTCAGCGATTCCAAACTTCACGAGCACCTGGCAGCAGTGACGCGCAAATACAAAGCTAACCGCTAACTGCTAGCGTCGCTCATCAAGAAGCCGTCCATCCAATCAGCCGTGGCTTTGATTCGAAACCTCAGAATTCCCCTGCAAGTGAGTGTCGGTGGAGAGAAGCTGGCACTAGATAAGGTTCGACCAGGGGCAGGTTAGGGTGGGTTAGTTAAGTTAGGATGGGAAGCTATGATGGGGTTATTCTGGGGTTATGTTAGTATTTAGGGTTAAGGGGAAGGGGAGGACCTATGTTGTGGTTTAGTTTCGGTTAGGACTAAAAATAGGAGTATGGTAGGATAAGAATTTATGCCTGGGCTACGTTAAGGTTTCGGGTTAGTTCACTAAAATTGGTGTTATGTTTGGGTTTGGCCTAAAGTTGGGGTTTTTCTGGGATTACGGTGGGTTTTGAGTAAAATTGGGGTTACCCTGAGGTTTGGCTTTATTCTGGGATTATGTTGGGGTTCGGACTAAATTTGGGGTTACGTTGGGGTTACCGGGTAGAGCAGACAGACGGCAGCGGTTCTCTATATGTAGTCTGGCTCGGAGGACTGACATGAGACGTTGGTGTTAAGCCTGCTTGTCTTCAGTTTAAACAAGGAGAAACGATGGTCACCCATGGCAACGGTGACACTGAGTGACGGTTTATCACAAGAAGATTCATTTTTAAAAAAGGAACGCCACCCTTAATTGGACAATTGAAGTCGACCCGGCGACAGTTTCTGACAGTGTAAAACAGCGAACCGAGGAGGCCGGCGAGCAAAGATCTTCCCTGTATTTCCCCATCAGACGGATGCTCACTCTGCCACCGCTGCCGCGGCATTCTTTCCAGCCGAGTCATCCCTGCTGTCAGTCTCGCCGCCGCGTGTGTGTGAGCGTGTGTGAGCGTGTGTGAGCGCGTGTGTGTGTGTGAGCGTGTGTGTGTGGGCGCGTGTGTGTGGGCGCGTGTCCTGCTCTCTGTCAGGCAGTCAGCTAATTGCTGTTTAACGTTTTGTCACACTTCATTCTCAACACACACACACACACACACACACACACACACACACACAACATCCAAACCATTTCTGAGGTTCCACAAACGCAGCATCAGCCCGCCGTCGTGCTGCGTTTACACGCCTGCCAGACGCAGCAGAGTTCTTTCTTTTATTCCTTTCTTGTCAAACTTTGCGTTTCCCACAATGCATCATGGTCATGCTTCCTCATGCCTCGAGGAATCGAGGATCATATTCAACCTTATGATAACGGAGTAGTTTGATGATGAAGTGCACAAGGTTGCCATGGTTACTGACCGGTCACCAGGACGTAAATACAGCCTTCGATGGGTGAGCTCTTGTAATCGTCACTACGATTACAATAAGTCATTTTCTCCACGGTAACAGGCTGCATTAAATGGTTTCAGTTTGTGATCGCTGGCCAATAAGAACAGAGTGTTCCGCCAGCCTTGGGATGAGCTCCGCCCCCTGCCGTTACTTAAGTACCGTTTTCCCTCCCGTCCTACGCAGCAGGTGGACGAGATGCGCCGCGACCTCCGCTGGATCACCGACGCGCTGCAGTACGCCCGCTACAAGCGTCCTCGCGGCGGCGTCCCCGTCACCTGCCTGGTGGACACCAGCGCTCCGGACGGCGACTCCAGCCAGCAGAAGACCGACTCCACCTCCTCCACCATGGACTACCTGGCCACGCCCTCGCCCTCGCCCGAGCTCTGCCGGAGGAAAGCCATCAGCGGTGAGTGGCCTATCACGCGGCGCCGCGGCTGAGTTTCACCGCGCTGACGGCGCCGCCTGTCGCCGCCTGTCTCCGCCTGTCGCCCGCAGACTCGCTGCTCTGCTCCGACGAGGACGGCTCCTCCGAGGTCTTTCTGCCCACCGACAGCGACTACGACTCCAGCGAGGCCCTGAGCCCCCGCGAGCTGGACCTGCTGTACTCGCCCTCCCAGGACCTCTCCCAGCAGGCCGTGCACTCGCTGGGCGGCAGCGCCCCGGACGTGCTGCAGATCCACGAGCTCAGGTGAGGCGCCGCCATGATGTCACCATTGCTGACCGCGCGAGCTCAGCTCCGCCGCCATGTTGAGAGTCTGCTTCGCCCTGCTCAGGTACAGCGTCTGTGCGCTCAAGGACCTCCCCCTCTCGCCAGCGGCCAAGGATCTGAAGTGTAAAGACCCGCCTCCGTCCTCCCCGCTCCTCCCCCACTCGCCCTCCCCGTCCACAGATGCCCCTCTCTCTACCTCCAGGCTGCCTCGCTCTCCCTCGCTCTCCAGGACGGCGCCGTTCCGGTTCTCCAAAGACCTGCCGCTGTCGCCGGCGCTGTCGCCGGCGCTGTCGCCGGCGCTTTCGCCAGCGCTGTCGCCGGCCCTGTCGCCGGCGCTCTCACCGGCGCTCTCGCCGGCGCTCTCGCCGGCGCTCTCTGACACCACCAAGACTCTGGAGACCCTCTCGCTCTCCAAGAGCCACCAGGAGGGCGTGGCCCCGCCCAGGGCGCTCACCAACCCCCCCGCCAAGCGTAAGCTGCTGTCCAGGAGCCACCGGGGGCAGTACTTCAGCGGGCCCCAGCGTTGGCTCCGTGGCCACGGCGCCGAGACTCACGCCGGCTCGTTGTCCGAGGGCGTGTACACCACACAGCGGGACGCCAACCCGCCGCCCGTGGACCCGCCCTCGCCGCAGGCCAACACCTACGTGAGCCACACCACCTGCGTGCTGGAGAACCGTAAAGGCCGCCAGCGCGAGCAGCGGCCGCACGTGCGCAGGATCTTCGTGGAGCCTCGCAAGGAGCCGTCGCCGGGCCTCGAGAGGCGGGGCTTGCAGGAGGAGGAGGAGGAGCGGGACGGCGAGATGACGGAGACGGTGAATGCCGCCGGCGTGTCGGTGGTTGTGGCGCGGGCCGGAGAGGAGGAGCCGGAGGGAGCCGCCGCCCAGGACGTCGACTCGGACGAGCAAACCAACGCGCAGGTGTCAGAGATCCTCAGCAGCACGCTGTAGCGCCGCACGCCTCACGGAGATCGAATAGCGAATGACATCACCGCATGACCCGCCGAGCAGAGACATCAGGCCCCGCCCCCCATCTGGAACTTGGACAGGAAGGTGTAGGGAAGCGTTTCCGAGACAACCAGTCACACTTTTCCCAGGAAAGACTGCTTGTGGTGTTTCCCCGTCCTGGCCCCTCCCACCGCCCTTCGCCGCCATGTTTCACCCTCCTGGAAACAGTGGGGACCGAATCCCGGTGAAGATTCAGCCGGCGCTGCCAGGGGCAACCTGTCCGCCGGCGCTGGAAGGACCAATCACCAGCCTCAAATCTGGACGTCAGTTGTTGATGTTTCGGTCGCCGCCGCCGCCGTCCTCTCTCCCTCCTCTCACTCTCCCCCACCCCACTCTCCCTCCTCCCTCCTCCCTCTCTCTCCCTCCTCTCTCTCTCTCCCCCTCTTTACCTCTCTCTCTCTCTCCCTCCTACCTTTCTCCCTCTCTCCCCCTCTCACTCTCCCTCTCCCTCCTCCCCCTCTTTACTTCCCTCTCTCTCTCTCTCTCTCACTCTCTCTCCCCTTCACTCTCTCTCTCCCTCCTCCCTCTCTCTCTCTCTCTCTCCCCTTCGCTCTCTCTCTCCCTCCTCCCTCTCTCTCTCTCTCCCCTTCGCTCTCTCTCCCCCTCTCACTCTCTCTCCCCCTCTCTCTCTCTCTCTCCTCCTCTCTCTCTCTCTCTCTCTCGGCTGTGCAGCAGAGCTTTTTGTGCAGATTGTAGATTAAAGTTGCTGGTTCAACTCTGCCAAGCGCCCGCAGCCATGGCAACGACTGTTACCGCGTTCCACGTTGATGCAAAGCGAGTTCTGCTTCTCCAGCGGGAACTTTGCACACTGACGACCAAAAAAAACACGCCGCTCATTTAGAAACGTCCAACGGGTGAAGCGACTGCAGCGTTGGAGCATCGTTTCCTCTACTTGAAGTGTTCCGTTCTGTTCTGGCTCTGGTTGTGTTCTGTTCTGGTTCTGTTCTGGTTCTGTTCTGGTTCTGTTCTGGTTCTGTTCTGGTTCTGTTCCCCTGTGATGATCGAAGCTCGTCTGTCATTTTTATTTTGAGCTACTTTTGCTGCGATCGATCCTTCGATCGGGTTTGACTGTGGTCCGTTAAAAGTATAAATATGAAATGAAGAAGAACCACTGGTGTTGCGAGCCGGGCTGGGCGATCCAACCGTCTCCGTTCAGGATCACATTTTGATCGATCTCGATTATCAGCGGGGGACACTTTGAATTTGGCAAACGGCATATCAGAGTCTGCCGGCTAGCGTGTGCTCTGCAGACTGGACACGCCCACTCCTCACTGTAGGCGTGGCTACAGCTGGAACGGGAGGCAGGGCTGCGGGCCGACCAGTACCGGGTCTCATGGGCCAGAAGAAGCAAAGGAGGAGAGGAGACAGCGGAGGCTTCCAGAGAGGAGGAGAGACGGGCCGAGTCTCCCCTCGCTCATCACGGGGAACCTTCTTCCTGCTAGCTAGCAGCAAGCTAATAGCTAGCAGCAAGCTAGCTAGCAAGACGGATGATGTTAGAGCGCTAGCCCGGAGTCAGAGGGAGTTCCGGGTGTACCAGGATCGCTTCGAGGAGTCACTGCCGCGCCACGACGCTCCCGATGAGCGCGCATCTGTCGAGGGCTCCAGCATGGCGGTCTGAGAGGAGGAAGACCCGCGGTGCTCGTTAACGGCCGTTAAATACACCCGGAACCTCTTCAGTCGCCCGAGACGCCACCTTATGTTATTAAACTTTTATTGTAAAGTTGTAAAGTTTCTTCTCCCCAAACTGGCAGAATCAGCAAAAAATACATATCATGATGAAAATCGAGATCGATCAATATGAAAACAATATCTCACGATAACATTTGGTTGCCATGTCGCCCAGCCCTAATAACGACTTGTCCGGACGTCACTCTCCTGTCTGCATGGGTTGCCGTGGTAGCGACAAAGGCGTCAGTCACAGCGAGGAGACAAATGAAGATCCGTCATCTCGGCCTCCAACAACAGCCGTAACTCCTCCGTCACGCTGGGCGGCGGCGGCAGCAGAGGATGCTGGGAAACCTCACCGAGCTCACCAACGTGCAGGTGGTTCATCCCCACCTCGTCTGTCTGGACACTTTTGGACTTCTGCGATTTGTCATGTTTCCTGTTCCTGTCCAAGATAAAGTGCGGTGCTTTTATTTTGAAGGTGGTGGGAGCTCTTCTTCCAGTTTCTAGCAAACAGTTTAAAGGTGCATTAAGCTCCACCCACTGGAACGAAGGGTGGATCCGAGCATGCTCAGTTGGCACCGTCCGCCTCCTTTTGCGCCAGCGCCCAGATGCGCCCCCTTGTGGTCGCAGACCCGACGCGACATCACATCCAAATTGCCAAACGCCACCGCAGGCGACCCAGAATGCATTTGTTACTCCACACACCGACTGCTCGAAGTCGATGAGGCACCTCCCCCGCGGTCACCATGGCAACCCCTGCAGACAGGCCGGCGATGTCACGCGTTAAGGACCCGCTTTGGAGAAACCCGCCGCCTGGCGGAACCAAGGACCACTAGAAGGTGTTTCTCTCTCCTGCTGTTGGCGGGATGTTCCTGCAACTGTGTTTTCTTGGCATGAAGTAGTTTGTAGACGCCGGAGCTCCGCCCCCTATGGGCCCCGCCCCCTATGGCCCCCGCCCCCTATGGGTTCAGCATGACCACGTCGGGACTCGCTGCGGCGTCCGTTGTCGCTGTCGTTTGGTTTGGCTTCTCACGTTTGATTTGTGGCGTAACGAGCATCCGCCGCCGCCGCGGCGCTGCTGGCCCCGCCCTCGCGGGGTTCCGTGTTTTCTACCAACCACATGCACCAAAAACTGCGACCGTCGTATTTATAATGCACAGCAGCTGCAGCTGTTTGGACGCGCAGCCGCTCTTATTCAGTATTTCAAACGTGCGTTTTTAATGTTTGCACATTGCAGTTATGGAATAAAAAGCTAATTGAGCTGGGATGCAGCGGGGCGTCCCAGCAACCGTGGCAGCTTCTCTCACTCATGACTGTAACTCCTGTTCTGGCTCTTGTTTGAATGTGTAACAAAGATTCTTGGAGTAAATAAATGCAGCTTTGCGGCCCAGGAGTGCCGAGTCATGGCGGCCATCTTTATATGACACAGAGAGAGGAACTCATTCAGAGCTCCGCTGGTTTGTAATGGAGCTCGACCGATGCCGGAGACCGATGCCGATATTTGATACCGATCCCATCAATGTTCTTTCCGGTCATATAGACTCGACATCGTCTGCTCATCTTACTGTAACGAGTTTCCCATCATGCCCTGCTGGGCTTAACATTTTGATAAGTTATCCTTTTTCTCTCCCACAATGCAACAGTCGCTTGCTGTGTTGTTTCTGTTCATAACATAGCTGTGATTCCTTTGTGTAACAAACGTTCATTGGCTGACTGGTGAAATGATCTGGATAGGTGGACCAATGACAGCAGACTGTCACAGTCAGCATGAACGGAGGGCGCCCTCTGCTGGACACCATTTGCCACTACAACTAATTCATGTCCAGTTTTAAACGTAGCTGAATAGAAGTACTAAATATCGGCTCATATTGGCCAGCTGATAAATCGGTCAAGCTATAATTTTTTTTTATATTCAGCAGAAAATATGAAATATGTCTACGAACTCATTAACATCTCTCTCTTGTTATTTCATAGTTATCCTCTTTTTAATTTGGGGTCTCAGCTGGAACGGCAGCCATCTGCTTTATCACTGGGCGAGACTGACGGGGCGTTCACTGCCCGCCGGAACTGTCATGACATCAGCCAATCAGAGCAGCTCGCAGCCTGCGTGTGTTTCTGCCGCCAAGTGTTACGTGTTCCCAGAGACCAGAGCTGAGCAAGCAGGCGAAGACGACGGTGACACACACGCACACACACACACGCGTGCACACACACACACACAGCACCACCATGTGTTAATAACCCTCCCCGTGCGCAGACGTTTCACTTGACCTGTCGCGTGGTCATGTGACGCGTGACGGCCATGTTGGAGGTTTCAAGCAGCTCTAGTTGGTCGATTATATATCGATATCGGAGGTGGAACGTTTTCCTCCATATCGACTCTTAAGTTCTTTACCTGCTTTTTTCAGTGCAAATTCACTCGATTTCTTTCAAAAATAAAGTGAAAAGAAGAAGACAAGAAAAAAAATCAGCAAAAAGTTCCACAAAAATGAGCAGAAAGGACAAAACGTTTGGCCTCTGCGGTCATGAAAATGAGGCGTTCGGGTGTTTGGCGGCGGCCGATTTCTCCAGCCAGCGAACGTCCACACGATGGACAGTTTCATTTGAACGTGAAACATGAAATGGACGATCATGTTAGACTCGATGAATTTGACGGATTCTTCACAGAAACGGCGAAAATATTTCTCATTAAAACATCGACTGCAATGCAGCAGTGGCGGCATCGGCGGCGGCATCGGCGGTGGCATCGGCGGCGGCATCGGCGGCGGCATCGGCGGTGGCATCGGCGGCATCGGCGGCGGCATCGGCGGTGGCATCGGCGGCATCGGCGGCGGCATCGGCGGCGGCAGCGGCAGCATCGGCAGTGGCGGCTTCGCAGTCAGCCTGCAGGCTAGACGCTCACGAGGTGTCATAAAAATGATGTAAATATGTGGACTGTTTTCAAAGTGCACAACTAAATGAAGGAAACACACACACACACACACACACACACCTAAACCTAACTCTCGAGATGAATTCTTTCTATTGAAGATGAATCTGGTTGAGGAGTTTGTGGGCCGGACTCAGGTGGTCGGTGGGCCGGATCTGGGCCCAGAGCCTCGTGTTGCCCACACCTGATTAAGCTCCGCCCTCTGCGGTCCAATCGTTGATTTTAACCCGCACGACCTCCGAGTGGCGACCGGATGCGTCGGCAACATGGACGTTAAATCTACGTTTGTCTTTAACGACGGTTCACGGGGCCCCGCCCCTTCCCGCCCCCACCCTTGCCCACGCCCCCCTTAGTCCCGCCCCTGGTCACTGGCTGTCATCTGTGGCATTCTGGGTATGTGAGTCAAGCTCTGCCAATCAGAGGTAACGTGACATGAGCGGCAGGTCTGAAGTCACCTGGGCCAATGTGTGTGTGTGTGTGTGTGTGTGTGTGTGTGTGTGTGTGT
>CAAKHG010022030.1:0-10965 GCA_901007715.1 Dactylopterus volitans
GGGGGGGGGGGGGGGGGGGGGGGGGGGGGGGGGGGGGGGGGGGGGGGGGGGGGGGGGGGGGGGGGGGTGGGGGCGCTGGGGGAAGGGTGGAGACAAGTGAACAAAAAAACAGATGCATCTTTCTCGCCTGTTTGCTCTATGAGTGATTCAGGGCTCAGTTTTTCCAGTTCAGTTTTTTTTTTTTTTCCTTCTGTTTAATCTGATGCTGGCCTGAAACGCCAAAGCCCCCCCGGCAGCACGTCGCCTTCTCGTCTGTTCAAATGCTGTAAACATGGGCCCATATATATTTTCTTTTTTTTTCTTCTTTTTCTTACCACTTCATTGCAAGTGTCGATGCAATTTCTATAATTCAATAATCCCCCTCAGCCAGATTTCGAGCAAACTGGCAAACAACGCTTCTGTTTTGTAATATCTCAAAAAGAGCCTTTTTTTTTTAGGGCTTGACAACGCCAGGATGGCAGCCCCGCCTGTTGTGTAAGCCAACACACACACACACACACACGTTTTGACCATCACTTCAGGCAGCAGGTCTGCGAAAAAAAAAAAAAAACACGGCAGAGCGGGCGACCATAAAGTCTAACCTCATTACCAACTCAGTCCACTCTCCTCCGGTCTCGAGCACACAGGCGCCGCCGCAGCACAGCGGCGCACAGGCACCTTAAAAGGGCCATTCGTTTCCCCTCAAATAAAAGTACCTGAGCCTGAGCGACGGGCGCGGCGTGGCGTTCATTTGCAACAACAGGCACCACCGCAAGGGACGAGACGGGAGGAAGAACACCGAGATCAACCCTCTCCGCCCTTTTTTTTTTCTTTTTTTTTTTCCTTTCCAAGAGAGCTCCCGAGCTGCTTTTTCTTAATGGGCCCTGGCTGAGTGATGTGGACGCACATGGTGCTGATAACCTGTTGGCCCAACGGGGGCAGACAAGGAAATACATCAACATATTGAAAAAAAAAAGAAGTAGTCTTGTAATGAAATTACCCTCCCCCCCCCAAAAAAAAATAAGAAATCTATTTTTCAAATCATTTATCAAAACTTTCTCCATTAGCACCAAAGACACAAAAGAACTTTGACGCGCGGCCCCCTTAGCCGGGGTGTCCCACATGTTCAACGAGCCCCGTTCTGGGTGCGACTGTTGCAGGGTTGGGTGGAGCAGCCGGGACGCATCATCCTCACCCCACCAGCCCGCGTGGACGAGCGAGAAACCACATAAAACCGAGGCATGGTGATGACATCATGGCAGGAGCACATGTGATCATGATGGTGGTTGGTGGTGGTGGTGATGATGATGATGATGATGGTGGTGGTGGTGGTGGTGATGATGATGATGACCACGCCGTCCCCCCTCAGCATGGGGAGCGCGCAGAAGGGTGGCACCGCAGACAATATAGCGCAGTTTTTGTTTTTTGTTTTTTTTTTTACGCTAAAAACAAGTTTAAATTACCCCCAAACAAGTCGAGGATTTAGTTTTCACATTCGCTCGTATTTACTGTTTTCTATTTTTCAACTGAGAGACTACATTTGGGTCTTTTTTTCATAAATAACAAAAGTGGGGCCAAAGTCATCACCGCACACGAGGTTTCACCCAGAAACAGCCAAGCAACAATTATTTCTTAACTAATTTAGTCATTCAAACAACTGAGGAGGGGGACGCTTCGGGTGATGATTTTAATTAATATTATGTATAATTAAAAACAGGGGAAGAAAAAAAAAACCCAAACAAACATACGACAAATAGAAATGAAAGCAGCCCCGCTTCATCCGCGGCCACCGACGAGGCGCTTCTCCCCCCAGAGACGCGCTCCATGAGCGGGGTGGAAGTTTTGGCGGCACGTGTTGTGTGTGTGCGTGCGTGCGTGTGTGTGTGTGTGAGGGAGAGAGAGGGAGAGGCAGCTGGGACTTTCTACCCGCGGTTCGAGCGCAGCAGCGCACCCCGCGGGGGGCTGCGCCGCCGGCCGGCGGCTGCGGCTGAGGCGGACTTACCCTGGCGCAGGAGCGCGGCGACGAGGAGGGCGCGCACGCGGCTGGCGGACAACAAGTGCATCATCGCGGCTCTCCCGGATCCTCCGCTGGCGCTAGTTTGTTAAGAAGAAGAAGAAGAAGATGTGGCGGTGGGATGGGGAGGTGTGGGGGGGTAGTAAAAAAAAAATAAACCACCCCACTCGCTTGAGTTTGTTGTCGCTGCTCTCGGGCCGGTTAAAGCGGTCCTCGCGGGCTCGGGCGCAGGTGCTCTGAGGGGCAGTTCGGGGGGCAGTTTGGACTCTTCTTCTCCTCCCAGGCTGCTGGCACGCGCTCGCCAACTCGCGCTCTCGCGTCAGTTCTGGTGGAACAGGTAATTTGCGAGGGGCGCGCGGGGGAGCGCGAGGGCGGAGGATCCTGTCTGCGGCTCCACCCCTGGTGCCCACTCCCCTCCCCCACTTTGCCTCCCTCCTCTCCTCCCTTCCTCCCCTCTCTTCCAGCTGCACCCCCCCCCCACCCCTTCCCGAGAAAGAACCCCTCCCTCCCTCCCTCCTCCCACACACACACACACACTCCCTTTCTCAAAACGCCCCCCACCCCTTCCCCTCCTCCTCCTCCTCCTCCTCCTCTTTCTTCTCACACCCGCTCCTCTCAAGCACCCCCTCCCTCCCCCTTCTTTCTTCCAAGCTCTCGCCCACACACACACACACACGCACGCACACACACAGGTAACAATTCCTGCCCCAGCCTCATGCACACAGACACTTGCCTTGAAATTTGTTTAAAGCAGAAGCATCTGTGGCTCCAAGTGTTTGCGTCACGTGCGCTCATGTGAAGTGGCTGCTGCTTCAGAAGTGAGACTCTTCTTTTGTTTTTTTTTCCTCTTTTTTTTGTTTTTTGGGGCGTGGGTGTGTGGGAGTCTCACTCATTTGGAGTGCGCGCTCCCTCAATCCAATGTCACTCCAATGTCAGTGCTATCCGCGCCGGCTTCATAAGCAGGGCTGTGCTTGAGAGTTCCTGAAAAGTTGACATTTACATCATTTATTTATTTGTTTTATTTCCAACTGACAGCAGTGGCATTTCATAAGCCCGTCTCAGCCAGGAAAGTTGCAGGGGCTTCAGCCCTCGGATGAATCCAGCGAAAAACTACAATAATTCCATTCGAGACGTGGCAAAAGTAGAGATGATCAGATGATAAACGGCCACGCCAGCAGAACACTGGAGTGCGGCGCACGCGGTATGACTGTGCATCTCTGCTGTTCCCAACACTCCCACACTCACATGCACTCTTTGGAGCATGCAAACACACACGCACACGCACACACACATAGGCCCGATGGGGTGTGCTTGCTGTTCAGTCACCACCACAAGCGCCACACTGCTGCTTTGTGCCTTAAAGGCAGATGACAGAAGGCCCATGGTGAGCGCGGTCTATAGGTTGTGGGTCCAAAATTAATTATATTGGAGAAATTTCCGCATAAATAATTGAGCGCGGATTAATTATTAAGCTCATTGCTCATAGCTCCTCACTTTTTCAATTATTTCATTGAGCACATTCATACGCAGCGCGGCAGTAATTAATATCATTATAATGACCATGTTAATATTTGGAATGAATGTGAGGGCCTGAGTGCCTTGGCGGGGATGAAGTGATCCTCAGCTTCAGCTGACTGTGTTTTCCTGCAAGGCGTGTCCTGGTTTCAAACCAGGTGTGTGAGACAAACACTCAGTATCGATGAGAGGAAGTTCCACTCTCTGGGAAAACACATGCATCAGGGACAGTTTCGCAAACTCTTGTTTCAGAAGTTGTTAAAAAAAAAACAAAACAAACAAACAAAACAACCTGGCATCAGAAGATGTAAAATGCCATTACAAAAAAACCCAAAACAACAACAGCACACTTGCTGCAAAAATGATGTACCGCCTTGCTGTAAGTGCCTGATCATGCTTGTCTGATGACAAAATGTGTGTACTCGCGTGTGCGCACGCGCGCGTGTGTGTATGTGTGTATGTTGAACTCGGGAGCAATCTGTTGGGCTGCAGAAGTATTCCTCACCCTGAGTGTGAAATTCATGTAGGTCTGTGATGGTTTGTGCAAATGGAGTGAGGGCACAGGCTGTGAAAACCTAATGCAATTTGATTAGAAGTTAACCACAAAGCAATATTTTTCCTGCCTCAGTGCGCCAAGAGTAAAGAAAAAAAAAGAGGACTATTTTCCTTTTCTTTTTTTTGAGTGTGTGTGGTTGAAAGGGAATGGGAATGACTGATGACCACGCCTGGAGCCGCGTGTTCAATTACCAAACTATAACATCTAGCTGATATACTTTGGATTTCAGGTGAGATGGTTGAGGACTAAACACAGAAAGAAATAATAATTAAAAAAAAAAACCCAACAACAACAACAACAACAAGGTTCAGGGTTACCAAGATAATTGTAAGGTAGCCCTGACAAGTGACAGTAATTCTGCAGGAACTTATGTGTACATTTTTATTTTCAGTGGAACAGATGCAGCTCCGGTTCGGGTTGATTTTGTATTCACAGAGAGCGTTTTCAGTCACTCCCCGTGACTGGTGAGAGAGAGATTACACACAGAATAATGAATTACAATATATCATGTCATATTGGAGGAACTGTACCAGCTCCTGCTGTCTTTTATTTGATGAAAGAATGAGCTCGCCTATTTTGACATCTTGTGAGACATCTTGTGACACTGCTCCCGCTATGAGCGTGGAAACAAACAACCATGTGTTGCTATAGACTCGGGCAACGACAGCACACATTTTTGAAATTCAAGGATGCTGCAGACTGGAACCCCCGCCCCCGGCTCTTGTTGTGGATGTAATTATAATGGGTGCGCATCAAGTATAAAAATAAAGGAACTCAGCATTGTCATAATAAATGCAATAGGACTGGCAGTGCAAAAAAAAAAAAAGGGGGGGTGGGGCAGGAAATGCTACAGTTATAGCCCCTTAGTTGTTTTCTTTTGAGTACCCATTTTCATTTGCTTGAAGCAGCGGCTGTGACAGTGTTTGATTTTGCTCCTCGGCGGGTTTTGTGTAAATCAGATTCCCTCCAATCATGTGGAGGTGTCGGACCCTTAAGAGCCACTCCTGAGAGGCAGATGAGTGATTACTCTCTCCGAGATCGGGCTTTGGCAGACTGTTTCAAGCAGCAGCCACAGTGACCCTGACATTTCAACGTGGCCGAGGGATGGGAAGATCCACTTAATGGCCAGTCCAGCCTGCGCCGGCCACCGGCCCCTCTTTTGGATCGATAATTGCTTCATTAGTTAATCTGATTGAGTGTGTGAGCAGCCCGTAGTCGATGCAGAGTTACCTCTCTTTCTGTGAGGAGTCTGTGTTTTATTGATTTCATTGTTCTCTTTGGAGCCTAACTTTTCCCCCCAACTAATCCTCACATTTACACAAAGAAAAGGTGAATGGATTTCTTTGTTTGAGCTCCTCACTGCATCCATACCTCTCTTATATTAAAGGCGATCAATGGATGCTGCGCCTTGATAGCATCAGTGAAACAAATGAGGGGACCAAAATGTCAGAACGCCCGGTCCAACTTTTTGGGGTTTTTACATCCCCTAGTGGCTTGAAATGTGGGCCAAGAGTAGTGTCTACTCATGCATGCGCGCTCTCCTATGAACATTGCTAAACCATAAACCCTCGCGCACAGTTTGATGTGGCGCGATCGCAGCTAACTGTTGTTTGCCCCTTCTCCTACAAAGACAGAATTAAAAGATCTGCTGCAACTGGGCAGCAGACATTATGGCTTCATAGAAGTTGATATTGCTGCTCGTTATTTGCACGTTTGGGAGCTACAGATCGATGTTGGTATTCATAATGACAGTTTGTTCCATGTTGAATTTAATCCCATTATCCACTGGCTGTATAGCTCCATGCTTGTCTCTCCCAACTCTGCTGGGAAATATTCAAAAGGCGCCAATATGATGATCAGCTGTCTGATATCATACAATGGGGCTCTAGTGCTTTTTCCGTAGAAATCATCCGCCCGACTAGAACGTTGAGCGTGAACCAAAACTGCAGAGCTCCGGGCTGTAGAACCCTCGAGAGCCAGAAGACAATGTCGTTTTGTGATTTATTATTGATGTAACAACATAAATTTGCGCCGTTTCAATTCTTCATGCAGCGCGCTGTTGCTTTTAACAGATTTAAATGGTGTTTGTTCAATATGTTAAAGCTGGCCTTGATATAGCAACACTTTTGCAGGATCTTCAACACCCAAACACGAGCAGCGACTGGAGGGGACTGAAGCGCTGCTATGATATAACAATAGGAGGCAAAGAGAAGCTCCGACTGGTCCCCTGAATTTAAACGAAACAGTTTTTTTGACAACATTGAAAACAAATGAATTAACACGTGCGCACTCTTTAAGTGACAGCAGATTTGTTAAGACACACAATTTTGGGGATGAAACAAGCCTGTTTAATAAAACGCCGTAAGCTGCTTGGAAGTGCCTGCAAAACCATAAACATCTCATACATCAGCCTCCCGTCAGTGCTCAATATTTTACCACCAATCGTATATCACGCTGCTAGCGTCGTGTAACTGTACTCGCTCTGGTTTAATGTCCCACTGTCTGTCTTCTTGCAGGTCGTGTGAGGTTTTTATCCCGTGTGAAGTCAGTTAATCCCGTATTGTGGAACTGTCTTGGAGTGTGTCGGCGTAAATTCACCGAGACAAATTCCTTGTGACGCCATTGTGTCTGCGAGAGAAAGTGATTCCAACACGCCAGAAACCTTTTGGGAAGGTGCTGCAGAGAACCACTCTGAGCAGCAGCGCTTCCTCTGGATTACACAATCATCACACAACCTATGACATGGATCCTCTGAAGAGGAAATAATACACACTGAATTTATTAGGGTTGTGCAAACAAAGAGCGCTTTCGGGTGTGATAAACACCGGTTTATCCTGACATTTAGATCTAGGGAGCACGCGCGCGTTTTTGATACAGTCTGCATTTCTGGGTAATAATAACAGATTTAGATGATTGCATTTTTTTTTTTTTTTTTTTTTTTTTTATGAACAGATTTCATTGTCTACTGACGGGCGCGTATTATCCCACCGGACATGGAAACCAAGTATTAAATGTAAACATAAAATCCCAGGGATTGTTTGATTCCTTCGGATCAAAAGAAAGGGACGGTGGATATTGGCCGCAGCGACAGTGGCTGGCAGTTCAATAAAGGGAGTTAAGATGTGATACAGGTGAGGTGCTCCCAGCTTGTCTCCGCCTCCGCTCGGCATCGGCTGCAGCTGCTGGTGTGTGATATACTCGGCCCAGTCTGTCAGGCTTGGCTGCTGGTTGTGTGTGCATAAATGTAATTCATTTGCCCCATAAAAGGCAGAGAAATTATTCATGAAGACATCGACTAGTCTGCACGCATCTGTCAGCTGTTAGCATTGTTTATTTGTCACCTAAGCCTGAAACTATTTGTTGGTTTGTCTGTTAATGGCGGCTCATTGCCGGTGGAATCGGCAGTTTTTTTAATTCAGCCCGCTGCAGGCTGATGCTTCGAACAACAGCCCCCGAATGAGCGCAAATGGCAGGTTCTTAGTCACCCTCTTTAATATGGAAGTGAAAATTTTTGGGACTACTTCCTCTACCACTCTCTCATCATGACGTGCAACACCCAAATGTTCCATGAAATTAACTCTTAAACAAAAAGATAAGTCACGTTATGCTAATTCTGCAGCCGGAATTAAAAAAGTTCTATCCCTTCAAGTTTTTGGAATAATTTGCCTGCGTTTTTTTGTTTTTTTTTCACTTGCTTTCAAAAATATATATATCTATATATATGCAGATATATATAATGGGTTACTAAAAGCAGGCTGACATTCTCTTCATCAGTAAATCTTTAAAATAGAAGTGGCAGATACCACCAGAAGTGAGATACGATCGGCTGATATATTTGAGTGAAAAGGGCACGTCAGGAATATCAAACAGACAACAAAGTAATCAAATATAAAAGACGACCATTTTTCTCCCACAACAACTGAATCAGCTGGTGCCATTTACGACTGGGATTTAATCTTGATATACAATGTCGTAGGAGAGGAACTCAGCCACATGTTCTGTTTGAGCTTTACATACATTACAATAATCCCGCTCCCACTTGGGAGCTTCAGGATGTGTCACCAGATGAGGTTTGGAGACTGAGAAGTTTTTTTTTTTGTGTTTTTTTTTCAATTGTGACAAAAGTAGGCGCGCAACTTGACTCACTATTAACCGTTGATGTGCGTAGTTGAATGGCAAAAGAAGAACAGGGCAAAGACGCAAAGCAAAACAGAGCGCAGCGACATCATAAACCATCCCTGCTTGGTTTTAGATATTTGTGTGAAATTGTGTGACAATCAGCAGATGAATTCTTGAGTTATCACAACAAGGTCTTCCGCGTGTCCCAGTGGATGTTTGTGCCAAATCTGAAGAAATGACTTCCTGCAATATTGCATTTAGGAAAATGGAGTGCAGGAACTTACAGCTGTACAGAATGCACACCCAAAAACATCCAGCCCCCATCCAGTGCTTTAACCAACAGGGGTGTGAATCTCTGGACACCTCAGGGTTTGATTCCCACTCAGAGGACAACAATGTGAATATGAATCCGATGGACGGATGGATCTTGATGCATCAAAAATGCAATGATCAATGAATAAATATTTGACTCTCTTTTGTGGGTGTATGCCTCCACCAATATTTAGATATTTGTGGAGTCATGACCAATGACATGCTTTCTTGGGTCACTGAGAGGTGATCACAATAATTTGCGTGCTTGGGTTTTTTTTTTTCTAAATTTGAAGTAATTCCTGGAATGAAACAGCATTTTTCATCACGCATGGGGGTGACGATGGAAGTCGCAAGCGGGAGGTTACACTTGCCGACATGTTTCCCAGTATCGCAAAGAACCAATAAAAGCAATCAGCTGCCTCCTTGTAATAAATGAACCTGGACCTCAGCAAAACTGATATGCGCACGCGTCTCACACTCATCTGCGATGGAAACCTCTTCAAACACCCATCGCTGTATCCTGGAATTCCAACAGGTGGCTCATCACTGCCGCTGCCCACAAAATGGAGCCAAGTTCAGCCGCTGTCACTGACAAGCGCAACGCTAGCTCGCCACTTTAGCGTCCCGCTACGTCTGCCACAGCTCCGTCGCCTCGCTTGACAAGATTCACACGCGCGGACAAAACTATTCCCAGGGTGTTTCGTTTAAGCTAGCGTTGCATGCGCTGTGGTTTTGGTTCTTTTTCCGTTCAAGCCATTAAAAGCCTAAATGCTTTTAACCTGGTTGGATTCTCGCGTGTAGCCTTGCTTGGACCATGACCATAAAGCACCATCACCATCCCATTGTTTCAGCTGTGAGGCGCAAACACAGGTCAGCGGCGGGTGCATTCCGAGCGTGTCGCGCATGCGCTGGCTGGCCTCCGCCGTGTTGTTTGTATTTGGTTGCCGCGAAGCTGTTTCAGCTGATCGTAATGTTGAGATCTGAGTTTTTGAAAAGCCCGATTCTTGGCTGCTCTGTGTCAAGGAATAAACATTCAGAAGACAGAGTCATCAGCGCAGACACCTAAAAATGACAATATACGTAACCTACAGGACAACTATCGATTGCTGCCATTGCACCATTATCGCTGTGATGAAATGTGATTGGATAGAACGCGCGGCGGCAATGTTTGGATCCAGCCGGTTGCTGTAGCCCCAGAAAGCGTTCAAATCAAGCGAGACGTCAGGTTCGAAACCCCAAACAGTCCAAACAGAAGATATCCCTTTTGATAAAATGGACCCTTTTGCATGAGTCATTTTTGGGAAGAGACCAAATCTTATTTTTTTTTTACAATTCTAGCATCATTTACTTAATCATCAAATCCTCCTGTGTCTTCACACCGCTCACTCTCTGGCTTGTGTTCACTTCCTGTCCCTTTATTTGTGCCTGGTCCCACTGTGATAACAATTGTTGAGTAAAAACAGATTCACGGCCTCTTTTTCATTCTTTCGCTGTGTAGATGTCATTTGTGCTCAGCGGCTGCTGTTCTTGCCCTGTCATCTCCATCACCTTCTCCCGCTCACCTCTCGTCCGACGTCTCCTCCCGTTTCCAAAGCTTTTTCATTTTCATCCGTCTGGCTGAGGAAAGTTTATCCGTCAGCCATCGGCTGTGCGTCGGCGCGCTAAAGGTGAAACTACCTGACATTAAACGCAACAGATGATCGCTGTCTGCGCGTTTATCAAATAATGCCCGGGGGATGAATGACGGTCCGCAAATAAAATAAAGCAATTCTCTATTAACTCTATCAGCAGAGTGGCTGTCTTGCCACATTGAAAGTCCTGAGGTTTTTTTTTTTGACGGCGTACCTGTCAAGCATTGGTGCTGTTTCTACTTAGACGCCATGTCTGCTGGGGTGAAGCGTCGAGCCCTGGTTGTTTGGGTGAGCGACTCCTCCTGGGTTTTTTTTAGCAATCAGCTTTCTAGAAGATGTTAATCACGACTCCTCGATGTGTCTTCACACCGGCATAGACAACAACTTACCATTCTGATTTTTTTTTTTTTGTCCTTGAGCTCGATGAAAACGTAGGTATTTCCAGGGCAACGAGAACCCACAGAAACGGTTCGTGCCACAGATTGATTGATTGATGAACGGCTTTTGCTGCCAACACTGGTTAGAATGCAGCTGCTAACAGCTGGCAGCTTGACTGACTCGCAGCAGTTAAGGATCTCACCTCTGTCTTTATCGCCTCCTCCATCAACGTCGTCTTTTGTCTTTTTGCCTCCGCCAAGTCAGCTTCCGGCGCTTCGCAGGTGCGGCAGCGCTCGCAGCAGCTCCCTCTGCCCTCAGCTCGGGTTACTATTTCTCCTTCTTAGAAGTTAGTGTCCGATCAAAATTATTTAAAAAAAAACAAACAAAAAAACAAAAAACATGAATTTAACATCAAATACGTCCCTCTAGCTGACTGGGGAGGGGGGGGGGGGGGGGAGATT
>CAAKHG010022030.1:13166-25373 GCA_901007715.1 Dactylopterus volitans
TTTTTTTTTTTTTTTTTTTTTTTTTTTTTTTTTTTTTTATTTTTTTTTTTTTTTTTTTTTTTTTTTTGCTTCAAAAATACATTCGCCATTAGATGCCGGTTGATTTCTCCTCACACTTCTCTGATTGCTGCATGTTTTCACTTTACAGACTGATGGAATTCATCGATATGGAAGAATAGATGAAGCAGCTTTCACATTCCGCGGCGCTCAAAATGCTAGCCAAAGGAGAAATTGGAATTACCCGATGATTTTAAAAATGTATGAATGGTAACAAGTGTAACGATGTGCTTCCAGGCATTCTGCTGTCCTTTCTGTTGCTCCTGTCCAGAGACCCCATTTGTTTCTCCTGTTTGAGAAGCGCAACATTAACAAAGTTTGCTCACTCGACTTACATGCCGTGTTTGCAGGGTGTGAAGGAAGCACATTACAGGTGTCACCTCACACCGATGCCGCGAAGGCGGCTATTGTCTACGGCAACAATGCAGATCCCGCCAAGCCCTCAACAGTCTGACACAAATCTGATTAAACTGTTTAAACACGGGCGGCCGCTCTGCAGAGGGAGGACGGCTAAACCCCCCAGACTCTGGAATGCGGAGGGGATCGGCGCATCTCTGCCCCGGAGGTTTCCACCGGAACAATTCGGCGGTGGCGCAGTTGTTGGTGCGAGCCGGACCTGACATTATCTGTTTGCCCTCAGGCTGCGGGTAAGAAGCCGGGGAGCTCGCGCACGCCGGTGGCCTACGAGGACATGGCGCAATTAGCCCCACCTACATTCACGACCACACCTACAAACAAAACAGACATTACCATAACAGTCGGCGCTGTTTCGAGCCAGCTCCCCTCCTTAGCTCATGTCGTGTCCATGACAATACAAATTCAGCTGCGGGGTGGGGGGGAGGTGGGGAGGAGGGGATAGCAGGGTGGTGCAGAGCTGGCTGCTGTTGTGACTCGCTGTAGAGGAGGAGCCGGTGTTTGCCATTGTTAAGTCCCAGGACTGTTGAAAACAATGCAAATGACCCGAAACCTGCCCGAGGCCATGGATTACAGGAACAGAACCTAATCTAAAATCTGTCCCTCCATACGTCACCTCTGTTTAGTGTTTATATGTGTTGCTCTTTTATTTGGGGTTTTACTCCAAAATAAACACCGGGTGGTTGCATTCAGCCGCCTAGGCCCGTGCCGACTGCGGGTCGTGCTTTTAATGAGTTGCTATGGTTACGTTTTTAGCTGTGGTCACTTTTCTGTGATTTAAAAAAAAAAAAGAAAAGAAAAAGAAAAGAAAAACGAGGAGATCAAAATTTCCCCGTGAGTTCTTCCTTTTTATTCTACAGTATTATCTCCTCAGCTTGATCCTGTTCAGGGAATCAACATGCCAATTTTTCCCCAGTGATTTGTTGTTTTTTTTAATTACTTAGGACAAAAAAATTGTGTTGCCGTGTACGGTAGTTCATCACTTAACTAAACTGACGTCTCCTCACTCTGCCGGCTTCACGCTCTCGTGCTTTACTTTCTCCATGCCTCATTCTGAACAATTACTCTCTGCAGCTAATTTTCTCCCTTTGAAGGATGCATTTCAGATGGAGATTAGCTTGCTGTGCCATTCAACCCAAACCTGCTCTGGTGAGGCAGCTCTCAATTTCACGACTTCTTATTACAGAGGCTGATTGGCTCTAAATAACCCTTTTAAAAGTAAAGCAGTGGCAGCAAAATCCAGACACAGATGGTTTTTATTAGAAATACTTTGTGATGAAGCGTGCCTGTAAATGCCAAGCAGTTTTAGCCAGTAGTTAACCATTCGAATGGCGAATTTTTGATGAGCAGTTGATTGGCTGACCGTTCACACAGTTACATGAAATCACAGCAGAGAATTCAGAACTTTTCTTCGAACTTTATAAGGTGACATTATTGCAGGTTTGTGTTTACTGCTTGTCAAAAAAAAAAAGTCAATGCTGTCTTTAAAGGAATATTTTACTATAATTTTCAGACGCAGACAGGCAGACACCACATGCCAGTTGCTGGTTTACTCTGAATATTTATCTTCAGTTTGAAATTTCCTCTTTGCTTAAAAACAAAACACACACACAGAAAAAAAAATAAAATAAACAACCAAACGTTCATCTGTCATTGAACGGAGACTGAAACAAGTTTCAGAAACTTCTTTGCAGAAAGGCGCACGAGGCATTCAAGGATCAGTTTTAGGTGGTTGCAGTGCAAATATGTCCGCAAATAAGCTCTTGTTTACACATCCAGCAGCCATGCAGCAGCATTAGCTTGTATTTGGGGACATGCATCCAGCCGTATGGGAAATTCAAGTAACATATATTCCATATTTACTCTCCTTTTATAGTACCTGCATTTGTTTTTCATCGATTCCAGAGGGAAACAGATTTATGCTGCTGCTGAAATTTATTGGTTACTAAAACAGCAACCTCAGAGGGACTCAAATGACGAGCTGAGTTGAGCTGTCGGGGTTAGTTAGTCTCGTTTATATGAAGTTCCCAGTTAATATTACATGAGAAAGGTATATTCATTCAGGCACATTTACAGTATTTAATATTGTGCAGGAATCAAATCGTGATAAAAAAAACTGAGGTCCAGTGGAGCAGAATTTGTGCTGATCTGCTCCATTGCCTCAGTGGACGTCTGTGCTGCCAGAGTGCCCCTCCAGGTTTTTTTGTTTTTTTGTTAATAATACAGTCTAAATACTTTAAACCACGGCTTTAAGCTCCAAGGATTGTCAAATATGTGCCGTGATATCCACCGTTCAAAAAAAAACATCTGACACTAATTAAAAAAACATTTCAGTCAAACTGATGCAGTCTGCACTGAGATGGAAAAACATTGAACCTAAGTGTCTCAGTAAAGCATTATTAGCTTGTCGGGCTGCTGTCAGGCTGAATCAGGAGCTGCAGCTTATCACACACTGCAGAGAGAGTTTCTGCAATGTGTGAGTCAACCATGCAAATATCAGAGTCATCATAAGCAAACCATTCAGCTCTAAAAAAAGACTCAACAGTCCTATTTTTATAAGTCCCTGGCATGAAGGATAATATTTTGAGAGATCCAGAGAAAGCTCGTCCTACCTTTGTCCTCACTGTTCCAACTCTTTAAACGCAAACCTCGCTCCGCTTTGTCTCCGATTGACATCACCGGTGTTTCTGCGATAACTGGATTTTCCCCAATTCAATTTATTATTGTAATATAACCAGATTAACCCTTAAATTCATCGGAGGTCAGAAACAGAACAAACAATCACTCAAATGTGTATCGTGATCCGCCCAGAGACTGCCTGCCGGTGCAATTAAGTGCAAGCAAATGCATTACCAAAATCAAACAAGATTATGTGTCTCCAGTGGGGCTGGGCTGCTCTCATGGTTAATGGGCTGCTTCCAACTCCTGCCCGTGAACCTGCCTCGCCTCCAAACATGCACACTGCGATATTTAACACTGGGGCGATGTCACCGCCGCTGAATGAGATATTATCACAGAAGTCTTCAAATGATCCTCGATGGCAGCTTCAGCGTCTTCCGACCCATTAGCAACAAATCGTGCATCCTCTGAATTACTGGCCATTTTCCAAAGCAAGCCGTATGACTGTGGATTGATTTCCTCTCCTCCGGTCAGCTATTAGTTTCCATTCATTTCAGCGCGCCATTAAGATCAGCTTGCAGAGACGTAAAACTCGACGGAGACAGGTAATCTATCAACATGAACAACTTGCCACCTCCAAATCTTTTATTGATAGGTTGCAGACTCGCCATGGAGGCATCCAAGGATGTCCTGATGTCTGAAATTTGACAGTTTGAACATGATAATACGAGAATGAATGGCTTCACTGATAATGTTTTGCAGCTTTATGTAGTTACGTCTTGTATAAGGTTTGAGGCCAACATATGTTTGCCAATCACGGATGTATTAAAACCCGCATGTGGTCGGGTTTAAGACCACTTCTTAAGGTTAGGGAAAAACCTGTTTTTGGTTAAATATTGACAAAGTAAAGAAGCCCGTTCTTTTCACAGCGGCCTTTCTCAAAATTTAATCAAGACCTCCCTTTTTGCTCACTAACAAAGCGCTTTAAAAGCTTTAGTGGATATGTAAGAAAAAGCAAATGAAATAGGTGTCAGCAAATTAAAACATTTCAGGATTTAAAACATGTTCATTTACATGTAATCCCGTGTGATAGTTCCACACATTGTGCCGTCTCCACTGGGACTTATTGACTAGTTTTCTCATGTTCCGGCTTGTTTTTTTTTCAGGGCCATATTCTAAATTTCTGCATCACTCAGGCATGACATCAAGTTCCAATCAAGGTTGCATGTTAGCGTGACATCTGTCCCACTGTCAGCTTCCATCCCCAACAGCTGTCAAATTTTAAACAACCGTCAATTGGACAGTGCTGCGGCAAGTTTGGACCACATGTAAACAAAGCTTCATGTTCCGGTGGTGATTAAAAACACTATATGTTTGTATTTCTCGTGCATCAGCCTGTTCAGTATTAATGGAGAACTAGTGTTGCTTTAAAGGTGGCTAGATAACATCTTAAAGTCCCCTAAACCATACTTTGACAAGATAACTATAAGTGGCCTTTCAGGAGAAAAGAGCGGTGGAAAAAAAAACCCGACAAAAGAGTATTTTCCTTTAAACAAAGCTTGCCACATTGAAGCAGTTTATCTTCACTACTGCCCATGTGGGGAAATCAGCACCCCTCTTGCATATTGTTGCAGTGTGTATAGGAGATAGAGGTGAGGGGTAATGCAATTACTCATCGATGTCAGCTCAATTTTCACGTCGAGTGTCTGTATGGACTGATAATGAGTTGTCCTGCCTATCTCTATCTCTAATTAGACAACCTCCTTAAATCTCCCGTGTTGTGTATCCCGGTGTCGCTTTGCTACAGAAACAAGTCACATTTCATTCATTTTCCGGCAGCCTTGGCAGCTGCCACAACAACAAACCATTAATCTAGCCCCATACGTGGAGAGCATTAATTCTACTGACATTCCTGGAAACACCTGCGAGGGCCTGTGCTCCCTCCAATTCCTAATGTGTGATGTCAACCACGCTATAAAGCCTTGGTCTATTGTTTTCGCGCAAAAGGGTTCGGGCATAATTGATGTTTCGTGACCTTCTTGCATAAAATATTAGACAAGTGTATGTTTTAATTGAAGGTTCCACCTGCCAGCACTTCTAGCTCACTCACAGCATTTGCACTTATTTCCAGTGGACCGTGTTCAGTCAAACTCGCGTGCTGCTTTTATTTACCACAAAGCGGTGTGAATCTTAAGTTCCCTCGCTGCGATAAAGTTTCTCCAAATATTTAACAGCCTCAACTGGTGAGTCACCAATCACCATGTGAGCGCTCGTCTAAATGCTCCCGGAGACACAAAGTCTTGAAGACGCTCTCTGCTTCCCGCTCCCCCGCTCCGACTTTATACTCCAACAAGGTGTTCAAAGGTGTTTTCGGTCTTTGTTCTCCCTGTCAATACGTGACATCGTAGCAGAAATTGCCATCAGACGTCGATGACGTTTGTGAGCTTATAAAACTGCGATTAACTTGCTCGCATTCACAAACAATATCTGACATGAAAATTTCAGCGCACATATGTTACCTTGAGGCAGCTGGATTCTCGCGGGATCCACGAGACCATGTGACCCGGCCCATCTGGCACGTCAGGCGGACGCATGCAGTCTGTGCTCCTAATGTAGTTTACACACCTTGTGAGCAGCAGCTTCTGTTATGAAATCTTTTTTTTTTTTTTTCCACGAATGGATGAACTACATATATTGCAAAGTATATTTGTGTGTCAGACCGGATAATTGATCATTTAAATCATGACAAATGTCATCGTGATTTTACATTTTTGTTTGTTTGTTTGTTTGTTTCTATTAGTCCCCATGGGAAGTATAGGATCCATTGTTCTGTACCAGGGACTACGATATCCATATCTGGATACATCATTGGAATTATGGTATCTGATCCATGAGCCTCTGTAATGACACCTGTTATTATCTTGATTCCAAATAAAAAAATATCCAAAGTGCGCTCATGTTTAAACACGCGAAGCATGAGATGCCCTAAGCCAAGTGAAGTATCGAAGAGCATTATTCATATTTGTGGGGGAAGACTTAAAGCTATTTCCCTGGCTTATGTTTGGTGACCTTTCAACTTGCTGAGTGGTCATCTTCCTCTTCAGACTGCCAGACAGCTCGCACCCCAGGCCAGGCGCGACCAATCACAACACAATGAGTGCTGAATTCCTTTCTGCCGAGCACTAATGCAGGTTTGTCTTTATCCAGCTATCCACATACAGATCACATGCTAAATGTGGAGCTAATTTAGAGATCTATAAGCGAAAGGAATATATCTAAAACCCATACTGCTGCTTTGATTTTTTTGAAAAAAAAAATGTGCTGCGGACTTTGTGGATAAGCCAGACCAAAAAAAAAAAAAAAAAAACCCCACAAAAAAAGCATCAAAAGTTGTTTAGCCTGTTGCTGATGTCCATTGGTTGTGGCAGAGCTGCTTTTGGGGATTAAGACTATCTCAGTCTTTTGTGTGTCTATATTCAATACACAGTGGTTAGCGGTAGGACGCACTTGTTCAAATTTTGGTTTGTGTAGTGAGTGTTTTTTTTTTTTTTTGCATCGATCTCATGATTCATGTTTCTCTTCCCATTGGACTGCATTTATATCTCCTTGTATTGCCTCTAAGTTTCATGGTCAAAACTACAAAAATAGGACCGAGTCTCAACAAAACACTCTTTTCTGGAATGCTATTGTTTGTTATTTTATCCTCAGACAATGATCCCATGGTCTTACCGGTGCTTCTGAGGCCCGCTGAGGCCCCCACAAGGCCTTCTGGCGCTTCACCCTGTCTGAACAGGGCGTCCTTGCCAACAGTGGCCACATTCCTCCAGCAGAGGAGGTCGGCTGCCCGGATCGACGCGCGGCACCGTCTCCAATTAAGAGACAAGACCTCCATTTCCACAGGCCTTGAGCTCTACAGTGACAACGTGCTTGTCAGCCATCAAGTCCATCAAGTTTCCTCAGCTTTTGAATCGCCGTCCACCACTTCCACATTCACCTCTCACTCACTCAGGTGTGTTGAAGCAACAGCTAATCTTATGAAATATGAACACGCTCACCCCGAGGTTAACTCCAACACTGCTTGAAACCGCTCCTGCTGCTCAATAATTAATTTCACATTTCTTTATTCCATACGTCGCTGCAATGATCTGATGGTGCCTGCGCTGCGCTTTGAGAAAACAGTGGTGAGCAAATGTGAAGAAGACTATCAATTAAAGACGTAATTAATTCAACCCAATCCCTGACATTGTTGAATAAAAAATGTGCCAATTTTGTGTCTAATAAGGAAATGCTCGGGATGAAACATTAATCCTTTGCTTGCTGATTTACATTTTAGGAGTTAATGATAAAAAAAAAAAAAAAAAAAAAGTTGAAAACTTCTTAAATATTTTACTCTTGCAAACCAGAGGAGAATTAAATGGCTGAGAGAGGGCTTTGCATTTTGATTCTGTGACAGTGAGACCAATTAGAAATCACTGGCAAAGTCCACTGCTGCAGGGCACAGGCAGCCTGACACTCTCAGTAGAAAACAGCCCACTCAGGTGGATATCAACCAGAAGCCTTTAAAGTGAAATTACTCCTCTTATGTATCATCAATCTGTGATGCTTATTTTATGAGGCACGTTTCACAGATAGCTCATTCTAGCCCTGGTTGGTGACTCCTGCATCTCCAAGAATTATCTCTCACATTCGTAGCACGGTTTACCCCAAAAACCTGTTGCGTGCAGCCTTACATGCAGATTAGTCCAAACAATGGGGGTAGTAATAGGCTTGTGAAATCAATAGCAAAAAACAAACAAACAAACAAACAAACAAACAAACAAACAAACAAACATGTTTATCCCATTCGGCGATGAGTAATGATAAAGTGAACCCCCCTTTTTCAAAATGTATATTGGTCTATGATTACATCGTGCCTGATAATTGGTCTTCAAATGACAGTATAATTTGTATTTCCATGTGGGTTATCAACACTAAGAAACAAGACAGCTTATGACAGGGTGAACAATCCCTCTCAATTTCTTTTCAAAAATGCAGTTCGAGGACCGAATTAATTATTTGTCACTGCAGCATGACGTGTTTGCTGCATTTTCTGAGCAGATGCCCAAACTCGCAGGGACACGCGGCTCCTCGTAGTTGATGCTTGATCCGGTGTGGGTACAAAAAAAACAACTAGTAAAAGTTACCGAATGACTATAATTTGGGTAAATTACGGTCGCAAGGTTGGAGCCCGTCGTTGTCGTGGTTATGCGGTCAGTTGTTAGGGAATGATGGTCGTCATGGTTGCATGCAGCCCTTTTCCGTCCCTATAACGTCACACAGTTTCCTCCGCTGTTCCTACAGCTGTCAGTCAGCTGAACATCAGCGTTCTTGAGAGATATTTGCTCAAATGATTGATGCTTTAATTTTCGCAGTGGAAATATGAAGTAATTGAAGGGAACAGCAACACTGCCACCGGCGCACGGGACAGAAGAGAAAGAAAAAAAAATGAAGAAAAATGGTGCAACATATTAATTTTACAGATATGACATTGACATGATGAAAGTTTTAAAATGATGCATTGTTGCTAAAGAAAAAAACAATTAGGCTTGACCTGCGAAGGCGAGGGTGCACACTTATTATTGGCATGGCTATAAAGTGAACATATGTATGCTACATTATTGTGTGTATTCTATTGGGTTTTTTTTTTTTAAAGAATTAAAGATCCTTAAGTCCATGTGATGTAGGTATTGCGAAAAGATGTATGGTGTAAGCCTGTGTGTACACTGTAATTGCTTCTTTCTGAAAATTGCGCAATTATTTATGCTCCTCTATTTTTCTCTTGTATATAACAGGTGCTGTGGTTTTAAATGCTCCCCCATCTTTTAAATTCTGACAAGCCTGAAACAGCATTATCTGGATTGTTTTGGATGTTGTGAGAGGGTCATGCTCAAAGGTCATATTACGCAGTTTAATAAATTTCTTTCATATGCACTGCCATTCTCTCAGAATATACCGCTTTGGGATGGTGTCTTTTTTTTTCCCCCCACAAACAAACTCCACTTGATTGAATAACACACATTTGTTGAATTAATTTCAATACTTTATTTAAATCCTTATGTGCATTTGCTACAATAGTTGAGTGATTCACCAGCAGCGCGGTGTCATCCTCAATCCAAATGTAAATCTGCTGCATGGAGGCTTTTAAACATTTGTTTAGAACAAAGAGTGAACGGAGTTCAGCTGCAGTCCAGTCATGCATTAATTGGAGGTAATCCAGATTGGAAAATCAATTGCATTTTAAAATGATTTTTCACTCTGTTTCAATATGAGAAACTGTAACTCAAATGCCACACCTCTTATTACTGCACGTTTAACTCCTGCTGAATTGATTGAAAAGCCGCAGTCCCGTTGTTTGGCGTCCTGGACCATGAAAAACAGCGGCAACACAATTGAGACAGAAGTCACTCCCTCACCTTAAACAGCTTTCAGCAAATCGCGGGAGATGGGGTTTGCTAAAAATGAGAGAAAACATGTCTGAAAGGGTATAAATCTTTAATCAAACGGTGGTGATGTGCCTCGCCTCCAGCACTCACAGTGCCAAGCTGGAGAGCAGATGCTGAGATCTCAGATCTTGCTTCCCCCAAACAGGATAAATCCCCTTCTCCAGTACAAATGTGTCATGGGAGCGGCTCTCTGTGCACTAAAGCTGCCGTGTTTTGGGTTCCCTCCTCAGAAACTCCCACAGGGACCCTGCACTGTTTCAGCATTTTAAAGAGGGGAAGGAACAGGAGGTAGTGAAGCACATACTTAATCATTTTCCTTCCACTTTAATATCTAAAACAGGCCTCATATAAACGTGTGCCGCTCAAAGGGGTGTGAGCTGATTAAGGAAACGCGGCAACAGAATAATTACTGTATGTTCTGATACGTACGTTTAACTGACTCAGGTTTTGTTGAGCAAATATTAATTTTACATGAATGCATGACACCACAGCCAGCTTCTTTATCACAATCCAATAGTCTAATATTTTAGATAAATAAGTCACCCGCGCTCATGAATTACTTCCTAGAGTACTAACCACGTAGGTGGATGGTACTCTATGGTAGTTACAGACATTACAGACATTTTGATAGCGTAAGGGTTTCACTGTACGATAATTGCCGCTTGCAAAACACCAATAGTGGCTTTAAAAGATTGAGGAAGCGATTATTTATGAATGAAATAGATTAATGGCGACAAGAAATGGATAATTCAGGGATAATCGCGTGGTGCAGCACCGTCAACACGGCAGCACATTGCATCGCTGTGTGAGTGCATGTGTGGGTGCTATTTGTTCAAGTGTAGCAACACAAGGCGCTATAATACATCGGCAGTGTGTTCTTCATGGAATATGTCTTAGCAGGGCAGCACCACGTAGCCATATAATGCAGGTGTCACATGTAGATTACTGTTCACACCGTACAGGCAGATATTATCTGCTGGCGCACCTCTAGATTTGCCACACACATACTGTACAATGTCAGACTTTCCCTTCTGTGAGTCAACAGTGACTCGAGAGATGTTACAGTCTACCAACATTTACTCTGGAGCGTCATTTGCATTCATCGGAAAGGACATGCACATATTAGAAAGACGAATAGAAAAAAAAAATGAAGAGCAAACAAAGGCAGCTGTATTTCTGTTATTGCACAGACATGTATACAAATGTCTGTTTGATCCCAAGGCACATGTGTGAAGTGGGAACAGGAGGAGGAGAAAACAAAGATAAGATGCAGCACACCATCAGGGGGCATAAATAGTTCACAGTAACAACAAATAAAGCTGAGAAAGAAAAAGAAAAGAAAAACATAGTACAATGACACAAAGACAAAAGGAGGCAGATGCAGGAGGAATGAGAAGAAGGAAAGGTTGTGCACCCTTAAAGTGAGAAATCACTCTTTCACACTCTATCAGAGTGAAAAATGAGAGAATGTTTAAAGAAATGCTGATGAAGACAAATGACGAACATAAAACGCAATTCATCATTCTGCTGGTCGAACGGGGGAATCAAATATTTTAATGTGTCAGAGGACTGTTGCTGGACAAGCAAACCTCTCTCTCAGTGTATATGGAGCGTAATGGAACTGTGAGGCTCGTTATAACCTGATTGTTGTTAAGGATAGTCATTTATAGCATTAATGGCTTTATTTATGTCCTCGCGACTATATTACAATCTCCCTCTGGATTTGGAACAATCAGCCAGTCGATCAGAAGCTTGGAGGAAATGCCAGCCGGATACAAACAGCTTTACATCACATTTAATATTAAAACCGCCGTCATAACGATGGGATCTTTCATTGGTTCCCACTGGAAGCTCAAAGTGCAGCACGGAGCGCCACCCTAAGAGCCGGCGCACAGTCACCGTGTCGTTCAATAACACTTCAGCATAAGTCAAGCAGACATCCTGTAGTTGTGAGACGCATCGGCGCTGCAGACTAATAAATGTGGAGACCGGCCCCCCAGTTTACTGCTGCTTTACACCCGAGGAGTTTGCTGGCTCATTGGGCTTAATCACTGCCTATGCAAACAGAAAGTGGAGCCCACTTCACACAAGAATTTACGCCATTACTCTGCATTCTGTATATCCCTGCAGCCCAGGGAGAGTGTGTCTGTTTGTGCGCATCTGACGCAGCTAATAACCCTCCAAAAGAACAGCCACTGCTTGACTCTGAGTCTTGTAATCAGAGAGCCAATGCATAATGAAAAGGACGGGCGCACCCCCCCACCCCTCCCCCCCAACCCCTCCCACGCCGTACCTGCCTGGCGTTGTCTCCCTTTGGATGTCTGGCTCCTCCTATGAATTATGAACCATGATCCCCACAGGCAGCCAGTGGCCACAGATGGATTGGGAGCAAAGCTGCCCATCTTAGCCAGAGGTGTGGAGGAGCATTTGTATTGTATGGGGAGATGCAGTTGTTTGTGTAAGTGCTGGGCGTGTGTGTGTGTGTGTGTGTGTGTGTGTGTGTGTGTGTGTGTGTGTGTGTGTGTGTGTGTGTGTGTGTGTTGTGTGTCGGTGGCTATAAAAATAGCTCGCCCTGGTACTTTAATGAGATAATTCCTGAGCGGTTGCTGCGTCATGTCGGCTTAATTGTTTTTTA
>CAAKHG010022030.1:25393-46062 GCA_901007715.1 Dactylopterus volitans
ATATCACAGTGCAACTTTGACCTACTGCTGGAGCGAAGGGAAAAGGAGCATTATTAGTTGGTGAGAAGGTTGGGTGTGGACCACAGCGGCGGCCTGGCGCCTGATGGTGGTGCGCGTGCACGCACGCGCCTACACACACACACCCCCTAAAGATCCAGCGTAACATGGCTGCTCGGGCCCGGGAGTCGGCGGTGTGATGCGGGGCGTCGCACCTCGTCCGAGTCGTGATCGGCTCTTGGAGGTTTGGACAGATCTTGCCAGCCTTGGTCTGCTGCCTACACACTGACGGGTGGGCTCCTGTGGGTTTAGGGAGGTCGGGTGCACGCGGCTACGCGTGTGATGGCCGAGCGTTTTCTGTGGTGTGTGTGTGTTTGTGGGCGCTGTCCATGCTAATGTCCTCATAGCCTGGTCTGAGCCTCGGGGATGTAGATCTCGATGCTGTCGGCGCTCTCCGTCGCAGAGTTTTGCCGCACGGACGCGGCTCTCTTGGCGGCCATCAGGCGCTTCCTGGCCTCCTGCCGCTGCTTCTCGGAGCTCTCCAGCGAGCGGTCTCGCGCCAGCGGGGGGTGGTGGTGGGGGCCCTTGGGAGGCTTTTTTGGCACTGGAGGTGGGAGCCGCCTCTCCTGGTGGGAGAGGATGGTGGGGAGGGGAGGAGGAAGGGGGGCGGGAGAACATTTCAGGAAAAAGACAGACGTGTGTATGTCTGTACGTGTGTGTGTGTGTGTGTGTGTGTGTGTGTGTGTGTGTGTGTGTCCTCTTGCCCTCTGAGGTGTCAGGTTAAAAAAAAAAAAAAATGGGGGTCTTGATGGGGGCAAATTCCTGCATGTGAACAGGTGTGACGGGTGTTTTTTTTCCACCCAACCAATGACATTTGAGAGATTTGAGGATTTATATTTTTTCTGATATTGCAGACACAAGAGATGTTTGGGTGATAGAGAGGAACGTAGCATGCGAGGCAAGACCACAATTTAGGTTTCTATAAGGACTTTTAGCCGGGGATGTCGGTCATTACGGCTCGGACTAAAGTGATCACTTCCTTTAGGTCACGCCAGATTCGTCGCCGTGGGTTCAGTGAAGGCAGCACGGCTGCCGCGGCCATGGGCGTGTTATGTACTTTTGTGGCGAGGCAATGAAAGACAGTAAAGCCAGCTGGTAACTGGATTAAGTGTTTAAGGGCATATCAGATGCCGGAACACATGACATCAAGAGATGTGTAATACTCACTGACAGGATTTTACGACTGTTTTAGCAGTTATGGCTGCTGCGACCTTGACTGAGATAACCGCGAGGTTCACAAGGTCGGCGCGATTTATCCGCCGAGGTGAAATCCCAGCGATGTCCTGTCCAACTTTTGGTGCTCTTGTGTTCATACATTTATAATATCGTACACCATCCAAATCTCGAAACATTTAAGAATTGCTTTCGGTTAGAAACTTGCTGTTTCAGCTTAACATTCCATTTACTCCACACACAGCATCATAACAGCATTCTACACTCTGATGGTTTCCCATTTACAAAAATGATTTTAGGAGGTATCCAATGCCGCACCTGCATTGCACCACTGGCACCGTTTCTCCCTCCATGTGATGACATTCATAGTTTACCTTTCAAACACACGTGAGTTCATCCCCAAAAACTTATGCCACTGACCTTTAAACGACCGATAGTTTGTTCATCGGAAAGTCTGAGGCTGAAGGAAGCTAAGCAGAAGTTGATTGCTGATTCTTATCCATCAATTCCAGAGCAAAATAGTCTAATTTCAATTGCTTTGACATTTTCGCGAATGTTTCATTGCCGCTGAATGTTCGTCATGGGCCATTTTATTCGTTCCGCTCGGCTGTTTATACGGCATATACCCATAAATACATATTGCGTGAGTCCATCGCAAAGATATTTCCCTTTTATAGACAGTGTTTATAAAATGTATGACCTGAGCGATAAATCAAAAAGTATGACACTCCTTTTATCTACCATATGACAATTTCCCCAGGCAGCAGTCTCCAGAGAAACAAAGCAGCTCCAGAGGGCTCTCAGGCATCACACTGACGCTGCCATGCAGTAGTAAATACAATGATGATGAATACATGACTCACTGTACAGATCGCGCGACGATGCGCCAGTCAGAGACCTCGGCCTCGCCACTACACTAGCGCCCGAGCTTTTACTGGGCTCCTCGAGCAAAGGGCCTCCTCAGCTGTGCATTATTGATGGCGCCTAAATTGAATGTGCCTTTGTTTCTCCATCGCTGGACATAAGGTGCGCCCCCCCCCCCCTCCCCTACACAGGGAGTGGTGCCGAGCAGTTGGGGGAGGGGAGCAGGGGTGGGTGACTCACCCCCATCCCATCATGCAGTGGGAGATTCATCCATCACATTAAGAGGTGCCGCATCAATCATTAACAAGTGGCCCCCTGTTGAAAGGATGATAGACAGCTTGACAAATAAGTTAAGATGAAGTGGGACAAGGTGATACTGGCCTTTTCTACTCTTCAGCCAATTTATTCACAACACAACAATGGAATATCCAAATGCAGCCAATGAAATGATCCTGAATGGGAGCTGCCATAATTCTGAGGGGGTAAATAATGGATGACGGGCGCCGCGCTCGGAGAGATCTCAGCTCAACTAAGCGAACTCTTAAAGTGAATTTGCTGAAGCTTTCAGAGATTCTGAGGAGCTCAGGCACAAACGACATTTAATACTTTCCTCTTGGGTGGCCAGCTCCTCTTAGAGAAATTCCACTGGGTTTTCGTACTTACCCAGGTATAAGGGATGCATACTCTGATAATCTAAAAGTCTCGGCAAAACCTTTGAGAGGATTTTAACTGCAGGTATGCGGGGCAAGTGGAGCATCTCATCCAGCACAGGATTATTCTCCCTTTTGAAGAGATTTGACACTCTAGCTCTCTTTATTCTGACTAAAGTTTCCATGAAGACCAAAACCTTAGAGCTGTTTGTCTTGTCAGACCTGCCCCTACCTGAATTTTACATTTTAAGTTATGTAATCTGGTGCTGAAGACACAGAGGAAACATCTGAAGTTTCACGGATAAGCACTTGTAGTCATGGAGCACATGGAGCACATGTGAAGAGACTGCGAGACGCATATTCTGGATTTCCCTCGGCTCAAAGGAGCATTTTAGCATCTTTTAGCGCATTGTTTTGAGGCTGGAAACTTTGGAATTGTTCTGGTTCAGTCTCATTAGCTCCGTTTCGGCGGCGGGCAGCTGTTGTCTGTGTTTCCGTTTAATTGACGAGCAAATTTGAATCAAACATTGGAAATGTCACAGAAGAAACATGTTTTCATTAGATGGTGGAGTAAATAAATTCGGCTGCGATGGCGAGTTTCACTGCAGTTTGGCGGTACAGCCGGTGGCGCTGATGTAGCTGATCGCGATCGATGTAGAGATCGCGAACCGGAAATAAAATGGCTGTCGGTGTTACTGTTTTACGTCTAAAATGGGATATTTCGGAATATTTTGATCCACTTATTATTCCACTTGTACCTTATTATTCCGTGTTTTAGCACAAAGTAGGAAGATTCCTTATCTCACTCTTTCAGAGCAGAAATAGCTGGTGAGTTCAATTTTCTCTATGTGCAAAAGGTGTTTCCACCTCCCACGAAGGGCATTAACCACCTCAAGTAAAGATCTTTTTTTTGTGTGTGCAAAATAACCCCCGCCCCCTAATTTTGCAGCTCCCATTAACCTTTTCAAAAGCGATTCTTGATACAAAAAATGTGCGTGGAATACATTAACGGAAACACGGCGAATGAGAAACGCCACTAAACGCAGGCGAGTGCTCCGGGTGATGAAGTCAAAGCGGGAGGAACGCTCGCTGGACAAGCACGCACGGCTTGGAACAACCTTTATTGTTGCTTTGTGGCTGCTTGACATGTAAATAAACACATTTCCCAGAACAGCCGTGTCTGGTGATGTTCAGTTCAATTCAGTAGCTGTTTTAACAACAAACAACAACAAAAAAAAAAAAACAAAAAAAAAAAACACAATGAACATGGGTTTTCAAGTATTGAACTGGAAAGCAGCTGCGATTCTGTGTTGTTTATAATGACATCAAATCCCACAAGACGACCAAAAGCAACTTCTGTCAGTGCGTCTTTCAATTCTTCCTTAATTCCCCAGCCTGAGCGTGGCATTTAGTCCCAAGACAAATTTGCACTTCAGTTTTCAAAATTATTAATCTATTTCCACAAAGAGCCGGGCAATTTAGAAGATTATGCTGAAACTGGAAGAAATACTGCCTTTGTTGGAGACTATTAATTATATTGCAGTGATAATACATGCTTTGTACACTAGTGGGTAATTACAGTAGCAGGAGTGAATGTGGAATCGAATCAGAATAAATCCATATTTGTTGGAACAAAGGAACACTGAAGTGTTTAATGAATGATAAGATGAATTAGCAACGTATATCAGGCTGCGGCTGCACAGTGGAATCAACTCATTGTTGCTTTTGGTGTTTACATAGCTAGTTTTTGGGGGGGTTTTGACAGAAAGAATGCTACGTTATCAGCAGACGAATACGTGGTGTTTCTAATCTAAAGTGCGCGTCCAAGAATTGAGAAAAGCCGTTGGAACGCTGTAATTCATGTTCTACATTTATCGCTCCAACCGCTCTGCCATCGTGACACGACCTTTATTCGGTCACTAAGTCTCCCCGCTCATTTCAGCTTTCAGAGAAACTGATTGCGTTCATTCAGAGCCAAGGAGCTCCTCAAAGTCCACAAATTGAAACACATTTAAAAATGCATTTTGGCAGCTATTTTAATAACAGGCAGTCACATTCTTACTCTCATCTAATTCCTCTGTTGGCATTTAGCTGAGCTCCACTCAATGAAATCTGATTGGCTTAAAAGTTTAGAGGAAAAAAACTTTTTTTCTGTCCGACACTAAATCTGCATATTAAGTTATTTTCTTTGGAGGAGCAATGGTAATGGAGCGCTGCGCCTCCAGCTACGTATCAGTGGCTTCATGATAACAGTCCGAACTTCTTCCTCTTGATTTCTCTGTCTGACTCGCATTTGGCAGCGATCAATGATTGGAAATGATCCTCACTTGTGAGATATCTACAGTCAAGTGGGCACCGTTTGTTAAATTCACCCCATGGCGGCCTGTGGAGGCTCAAGGCTGCGTCTTCCGGCATCCAACCTTTGCCCATTCGCGGTCTCCACGCGAGCGGGACCATCGCGGCCTCTTCGCATGTCCCAGCTGCACTCGGGCGTCTACCGCGCTCGCGCCGCACTCGATAAACACCCGGCCGCCGACCAGCCGCAGCTGCTCAAGACCTTGTTGACACCACGGGCAGGACGGTTTTTGGATGCAGCCTCGGTCCTCCACCTTGGATTTCTTACAGCGTGGGCAAAAAAGGAATTTGTCATACATAAGGACTTAACAAGAGTTCACGTCGCTGAATGGCTGCGGAGTCTGCTGCGCGAGGCCGGCGGATTTCACAATGTGAGACGCTGTCCGTTTTAACGGGAATGAGGAACATACATTGGCTGATGTCGGGAAATGATTTCCCGGTTTACAGCTTTAGTGTTAGTCATTAAGTCGGAGCTTGAAGAAAAGTCTCACTTTCCCAGTTGTAATTACAGTCATGATGATGTGGATGTGAATAGTTTGACCTTTAGGGAAATATGCTCATGCACGTTCTTGCTTAGAGTTCGAGGAGGAGATCAACACCTCCCTCCCATCTGTCTCCGAGCTTCAGGTAGCTTGTCGGCTACAATCAGGATAGAAATAGAGTGAAACAACTTCCTCTAAAGCTCACGACACTTGGAGACAATTAGTTTAACTTGGCAGAGAGACGCGAGGAAACGGCCCCCCAGTGGTAACTTTACTTGTTCAGAGGTGTTGGATGGATGGTTTTGTTACTTCTGGTTACAGCTGGCGTTAGCAGATCAGCTAAAAGAAGCGGCGTTGAGCCTCTAATCTAATTCTGTGCGGGAAAGTGAAGCGGGGAGTGAAAAGGCCCGAAATGAACTATACCTTCACACGAGCGCCAGATGTAGAAAAGGAAAACGCTGGCCTGTCTGTTTTTTGTCTGCTTCCTCTGATATCACTTGAACATGACATTACTCTTTAGCTGCAGTTTCCCAGCTTCGCCGTCTCATTAGGTGAGGTTAATGGGACGACGGGACCTTCCAGCGTGACTTTGCCTGCTCAGCACAGCTCCACCTTTGTGAGGCTTTTTGTCACATTTACCTGCCGCTCCAGCTTTTTTTTTTTTTTTTTTTTTTTCCCTCCCTCTTTGACACTTTAGCACATTGTGTCAGCCCATTAGCACCTCCCTGACACCGCGCTGTTTATTCAGAGCCGTCTTCATCGTCACGTTCATTTGCCAGCCCTAAATTACAGCTGGCCCCATCCATTTTTCATGACTACGCTGTCTGCTACACCTAATGTATAGCCCACGGACACGCCCATATGCATATTAATTAGCATGGAAATGACAGAGCCATTATTCTTCCGGCGGAGGACAGGAGTGACCGAAATATACAAGTCAAAAAAAAACATAAAAGTGACTGCAGAACCCTGATTTTTTATCCCCGCAGATGGAGGTTTTGTGCTTCTGGCGGGTCAGTTCGCACTGCAGCCATAGAGAGGCGGCTAACAAAGCTGCATCACAATATGAGAGGACCACTCATAAAATATGCACTGTGAGATGCAACGCAGGCAGCAAGTGCAATACAAAATTCCGTTCTTCTCCCTGGTTCCCTCGAGGCTGTTAACATTTTAGAGGGCAAAGCAGCTGGATCCAAAGGTTAATGTCCACACCATTAGAGAATGACGGAGCATGCGTTTATCCTTGTTGGTTTAATTAAATTACAGGGATCTCATAAAAGGGGATTTATCCCGAACATACACTTACTGCAGTCCCAATGGAGCGCCACCCTCCAGCTGATTTATCCTCCTCATGCTACAAAGTGGGTCATCTTGTCATGTTTGTCATGGCTTACTTCATCGCAAAATTGTATTAAGATCATTTTCAAGTCTGCTGATTTCCTTTCCTCTTTTTTTTTTTTTTTCTACGTTGACCATTAGAAGATGTCTCACTTCTCAGCAGATGACTCATGAAAATTATTCTTTCTTATGACCACGTTAACTGGAAACACAGGCAGCTTATGAACTGCTTTTCAAGAGGAATAAACCCGCGTCTCACAGCATTCAGCTGATGTAAGACCCCGAAAGCAAATCTTAGCACAACCGAATCAAAATATTTTTGATTCCAGTTTCCACTGGCAGACCTATCTGCAAAGGTATTCATTAAAGCATTAAACTTGAATATCACAACAGCAGTGAACTGCAGTTCCTCAACCAAAAAAAAAAAAGAAAACAAAGAGAGGTTTAAAAACATGGTGATTCGACACCCTCTAGTGGAAAATTATTAGGTGAGCGTTCCTCCGAAGCACAAACCTCAACATCGACTTACTTTTATCCTCTGGCGCTTTCAAGGTAAAGCCCGTCAAACCCCAGACGGAGGGAAACTCATGAAAGAATTTGAAATGCTGATATTCACACTGAACATCTCCAACTTTTGCATGATTGCCATTCCACCGGTTATAAAACAGCATAGGAACGTGTGCCAGTTTTAGCCAGTTTGATGAATTAATCCTTTTCATTTCCTTTACATTCCCACATTGAATAACCAAAGACTTCAAGTGGTGAAGGAATTGTTTCATGTGGACTAACATGTCGTTCTCTGGATGCGGGATGTAGGTGAGTGTCTACTATTGGATGACACGCCCCTTTTCTTTTATATCTTGCAAGCTTTAATAGCAATAGTGCATGCATGACATAAAAAAAAATACCACAAATGTACACAGCAGCAATCATTCATTTCTTGGAAATATACAGACTTTCTCTGAACAGTTGCCACAGTGCTGATACATTATATTAAAAGTAGGTAAGTTCCCCTGATAATATTGCAGGCTTGAATACATTTTTCAAACAAGCAAATAAATATCTAAATATACCCGCTTCTTGGTACTGTTGCATTTCGTGTGACTCCGGTGGTTGCGTAAACTTGTGGTCTTTGCATAATCAACAGAATGCAGGGTAATTGCGCGTATATTTCTCAGCTAGGATTTAATTAATTACACATGCTCTTCTACATATAACATGCAACAGGTTCAGAATCACAGCGGCCTAATCCAGCGGCGTCAGCTCTGGCTGGCGTTTGATAATCTATGCTGTTTGCCGACGTACATGAAAATCCGCTCACGTTCGCGACTCAGGCACAGACGTGGATGTTTGTGTAAAGATGGGAAGTCTGAATATGAGAATCAAAGAATAGATACACGCTGACAACAAACCATATTTAATGCAAGACGGTTGCAGTAACTGCCGTCAGACATGTAGCTCTACTTCCTTTCTATCTTTCTTTCTCTTAACATTATTCAGACGTCACCTTCCGTAACTCGTGACAGTCTGTGAGGGGTAAGACAGAAACATTAAGTGCTCCGATCAATAGTTTGATTCTGGGACAGCAGAGTACTATATACATTATGTACCTCCACCAGCATGTGAATTAAACTCATTTTGTCACACAGCTCACGCTGCCCTCCGCTCATTGACATTTTAGCGGCGGCTGCTAGCTTAGCCGCTTCAGCCTTCGATAAAACGAGGCAGCCATTAAGATGGCTGCCATCCCTATCACAATGAGGACAGCGACAGCAATTCCCAGGCCAACAGACGCGCCCTTGGCATCAGGCTGGCCACCAGACAGCGCTGTGCACAAATGAGAGTGACACCAAAAATGGGAGGCATTATTCCAGCAGACAACACAAAACGTTATGACTTGCTGCAGATAAGAAGGGCTTTTCATTCTGGAGGAATCTAATTAGCAAAAAACTTGAAAGAATGGCAGCTCTCATAGTGGCTGCGTCAATGAAAAATATACTCACCCTCTTCTTTGGATAGAACAGCTGCAAGAAAGAGAGGGAGAGTGGGGATTAAAATATGAGGGATCAACGTTTCTGCTGAAATATATTGAAATACTGGAAAAATTCATTTACAGAGAAAGAAAAAAGCAAGATGATTGTGCTACAGGTGCCGGATGTCCCATGCAGTAGTATGTATACAGAATGTTTGCATGTTTGTGGGGTGGCTAGCAAATCTACTGCTCATCGATTAACGCATGGTTTGTCATCTGTTTTGATAAGAAACATACGCATGATTTAATATCATGTAAACAATGTTCAACTGATTTGCCCAACTATTTTGGGAACATCATGTTTTTGAACATATAAATCCAGTTGGAAACAGCTGTTTTTCCTGTTTCCAGGACCTTCATGCAGGCCTAGCTAACTCTCTCCTGCCTGGAGATTCATATTTAGTGTGAATACATGAGAGTGGCATCAGTCTGCATGAAAACAAATGAGTCTGTTTTACTAATGCAATTTACCACCACCTGATTGACGTCTGTGTCCGTGTGTACCTCCCTTGCTCTGCGGTGATTATTTGACACTGTCTGACAAAGTGTCTTTTTTTTCTTTTCTTTTTAAGTCACTTAAAGTCACTCACTTAAGTCCTTTAATTGAGCATTTGCTGACAAAATGAAAACGAACTGCAGGGGTACGTACGGTCCTCTGTCTTGGCCCTTATAGCCACCGTGAGCACAGACGGCTCGGTGATGCTCTCCTTAACGACAGTGGTCTCCACACTCCTCCTCCTGCGATTGCATTGCTGTGGATCGGAGCAGACGAGAGGACTCGAGTTAAAGATCTGGATGGAAGCGGAGATTTCCGCTCCCGCAGCTTCCACAGCTCGCGGCGCCTCCCTACCTTGAAGGTGCTGCAGGTGCTGCGCTCGCAGAGGCGGGTGATGCAGTGCAGGTAGTAGGTAGAGATGGTCTCGTTCTGCTGCTCGATGAAGCGGAAGGCCGAGAAGTAGAAGCGGGCCTTTTGGCTATCGCCGTTCTCCAGCATGGTGGTCAGCTGATCTATGGAGCACCTTTCAATAAAAGGCGAACCTCACAACTGCCCCATTTGCACATGACATGGATACATACAAGCAGTGTATTAATGATAGAAAGGCAGGGAGACAAAATCAAGACCAGGGCTCCCTTTGGATTTAGCAGTAGCTGCAGCGCGCTTATTAATAGAGGGGAAGAAAATTCTGCGGATATGTTAAAAGTTGGTGGACTGCTGCACTCGGACAGAACTCACTATCAAGCTGGTTAAAAAAACAAAAACAAAAAAAAAGAACAACACGCAGATTACACAAAGTAGACAGTGGCTGTTTGTGGTGAGTGTTTGCTTTTGACTTACGAGACAAAGAGATTGAAGAAGGTGGAGTTGGAGGGCTGCGGGGACACCGAGGCGTAGCACCGGTCCAGGAGGACAAAGTACCTGTGGAGAAAGAATGAGGTCCCCAGCACCGAGTCAGAGACTCCAGGTCACAGGTGGAATCCTCAAATTTACAGTCTATCAAGATACTTGTGTTTGGAGGCTGGGGGGAGATAGGAGAGCCATTCGACTGTGCCGACCTACGTCTGAACCATCGAGGGCCTGTATTTATCAAACTTGTGACAGAAAGATTCTTTTGTTGAAAGGTAAAAGTGAAAATTTCTACTCCTGACACACCGACAAGAGTACGGTTTCTCAGTCCTTGAAAACGCTTTTGAATTCATGTGAGCTCCAGAGATTCCAGACGACTACGGAAAAAAAAGGAGAAGTGAGAAAATAAATTGGAAGACATGTTTTGGAGTGAATGTACAAACCTATTAATGTCTTTTTTTGGGGGGTGTGGGGTTGGTGTAAATAGGTACAAAATGTAATAGTTTCAGCTAGTTTGTGCACTTGAAGGTGTATTGCAGTCGGTACAAACAGGAACAAAGCTGACATTGATTTTTTTGTTTCCAGCCACTTAAAGCACGTCTCCACAGTCTGCACGAAGCTTCCCTTGATGTACTCATCCACCTCCACTTCACTTGTCTTTCTGTAATTTTTTCCAACTGACTTCTGAATTGCTCCTGAAGCTTTTAAAGGTTCAATTTGTGGAAATTTGAACATGCTCATATTCCGCATGCCAAACCGACACGGGAGAGCAGATCCCTAGACCGCTGGGAGACACGAGGAAATGCTTAACCCCTCAGCAAGGACTGGAAGGCAAAGATCTTTATTTACTGGTTTACATTCCAGCCATGCTCTGCAGTCACAAGCTTAATGACTAAAACAATAAGATAGTGAGTTTTCTCTGAAGGGCAGCTGTGGTCCACTCACTTATCACCTTGCTGGGTAAAAAGTGGTTTTATTAGAGAGGACACACTGGTGGAATTTTAATTTTTTTTTTTTTTACATTTTTTATAAGGATTTAAGTCAAATTAAATTAAATTTAGCCATAATGACAACTTAAATGTACACAGAAAATGATCAAAAAGGCAGATGCAGCGTTAATTTCAGTCTCTGATTGGTCCCAAATGGGGTCAGTCATGTGATCGAAGTGTAAATGTTGTTTGATAAATACAGGCCCAAAGATATTACATGATAAAAGTTCTTACTGGGATGTCAAGTTGGATGCAACCACCTCCACGAAGATTTTCTTTCTCAGCTCAATGCCCACCGGTGGTATGACAAGCGGTTGGGTGTAATTTATATCCTGGCAAAGGGGTGAAAGTTAACGATTAAGGTAAAGACATAACGTAAGCTTTTTTGAGATTAATCTGCGCCAAGTGCGAATGAGCCAGGGAGAAATATAAGTTGGCACCTGGTACAATGTCATGCTGAGCGTGCTGATGAAGCTCCCATTGGTGTCCTTCAGAGCAATGGAGGAGGCTGACCTAGGAGGAGGAAAGAACGTGATCGTGTAGGCATCCATCGCAACGTCAATGTGTGTGTGTGTGTGTGTGTGTCAACATGTGTGTTTTCATCCCTACACACTTACACATCCACCTGGGTGTTGTTGATGAGATACTCCAGCGGGTAGGCGCACGAATAGTAATACTTGAGCTCTGCATTGTAGGTGATTGTTCCTATGGTGGGGTCGAAGGATCTGACCACCCCGCTGACGTTGACGGACTGGATGTTGGAGAAGTCGGAGAATATTCCCGTCCCTGGCGCGCTGGTGGTCTGAAGAATTTTCGAACGGAAACATCACTATTTAAGAGACCGCTAAAGACAGATGTGGTGCAATGTTGCTGGCACAACAGGCCACAGTGATGAAATCACTGTTAACCTTCTCGTGCGTGCCTCACTGCCGGAATTAAGCAAAGAACAGACCGATTCGCCCTCGATATCTGGCTGAAATTCTTTCATGAGTTTGTGGCTCCTCTCTTGTTCTCACATGGACGGGAACATCCTTTTCTAAGTTTCCCTAAATCTGCTTCTCACTCTCCTCAGCCAAATGGTAGCAGGCCCATGATGTTCAAGCATCACGACTCGCACGTGCTGCATCGATGGGATACTCACTAAGAAGTTGCTCCCGCAGGCGTTGCCTTCTCTGATGGGGAAGCTGAATCGCACCACAGGAGGCGCCACTGAGGTGTCCAGCGTCCCCTGACAGTCCACATTGTCCCGGATGCGGTTCAGGATCAGCAAACTCTCGTTGTATCCGGTGTAGATAGCCGGGCAGATTTGAATGGCCAGGTCGATGGCAGATGTGCCGCAAACCACTGCGATATCGGTCTGTCCTGATGGCAATAAGATGGCATTGTTATGAATGATGAATGAACGATCCGATCGGAGTTCAGTTCACCCAAACTGTACTACTCAGGGTTACTCAGATGCAGATATCAATTGAATCACCATGCAAATCATTTCATGTGCATCTGCTGTAAACATGTATTTCCTAATGCAGTTCATATTCATTTAAACGTAGTTATTAATTATGTAAAGCAAAGCTACAATCAATGCAGCCTCCCTCCAGCTGTCCATCCAATATTAATAAGTCTAGAACTACAGAGAGTTTGGACACAGCCACCTTACCTGGTCTTCTGGCATATGCTCCACAGTCAGATATGCTGAGGGCCTCTCGGCCCGCAATACACAGGGAGATCAGAATGAGGAAGCTGAATAAAGCCATCTCACCACTCTGCCCTCTGTGGAAAAGCTGAGGCAAACACACAGATGTTAAATCCAGCACAGTTCAGATGAAAAATAATTCCACTGAGGTGATGTTAAGCTGAAAATCCACATATTGACCCAAGATCCAGTGCTGTCAGTCAAGGAACCTGTTGGCGTCTGAGCCTGGATCTTACCTCAGTCTCCTCGCTGGTTTGCGATATGAGAGCAGCGTGCTGTTTTATATACGGCGAACGTGCCTGTTGCGTGTTTGCGATATTGTTTTAGGATTGGTTGAAAACAGGGTCAGTGACACTTTGGTGGGGCCTCAGCTCGCGTGAACAATTCACTTTTTGTGGCCGAGGGACTGTGGTCGCCTCCTGGAGGCAAATGATGAAACCCAACACAGTCCCCTTCAAAGTTACATGCTTAAACAATGCCAATAAGGCTTTGTGACTTTGTATATGAACTGAAGCCCCTTTACCTACTAATATGAAACTTAATAAAGTAAGGGACCGTATGGCTTCTTTTCAGCTGGAACCTCCCACACAATAGAGGAAAGAGGCCCCGTTGTCCTGGGAGATGTTTGATGAGTTAATGTGACCTACACAATCACTAATTTGACAAATTTGATTTAAAAAAAAAAAAAAAAAGTTTACGTGACGGCTTTTAATGCCGAGAGTTTAGTGGCACATTTTCATAGGGAGCGTATTGGACATTAGCGACGACAACGTGATTCACGCTCAAGGTGAGTGGGTTTTCTTAAAGTTTTACAAGTTTTTCACCCTTGCACAAGCAAATCAAAGGGAAAATTCAAGCACGTTTGCAGAGCAGAATTTTGGCCCAGGTTGAGAATTTAACCGTGTTAGTAAACTGATCTTGTCAGGTGAGCCACCTGGGAAGGGAAGAGCTATGATTAAGGTCAAGTTGGAGGATGGGCGTCTCCGTCAATCTTTTGTCAAATGTATGAAACCACACTGTCAGATGCAGGGCGCGTTATTATTGTCATGACGCGTGCACTCAAACATACTAGGAGTTCTTGTGTTGCTCTCCCACTCACACACACACGCACGCACGCACACACACACACACACGTGTGCGCACACACACACCCACTCCCATACTCTCAGGCCTTTAGAAACAAAGTTTTTTTCTGACCTTGACTCGGCTGAACTTGGCTGCAGCACTCAAGTCAAATCTCAGCCTCATTTCCATTTTTTTTTTGGGGGGGGGGGGTCTTACCGATCATCACTGATAGTAAACCGAGACAGAGGATGATAGAATTTATTCCACTCATTTCAGCTATCAACAGCCATTGTGGTAACTGAATACATCACAAAATGGCTGTTGAAATGAGGGATTAGTGTGATAAAGAGCAGTGAATGCAGCAGGTCACAAACACGACTGATGAGTCACACACGTGAGACACGGCAGCTGCCAAAAGACATTTATATAGGTCATCGGGAAAAAAAATCAATACTGCAAAAATTGAAAGATTAATTCTGGCAGGCATCAAATGAGCTTGGGGGCTGGTATTTTGCTGATTTTCCTGGAGATAGAACACCCACGAGGCCATGACATTTGGAAAAGTTGAACAGATATGAGGCAACATTAAAGAGGGATAAATAAACTTTGCTGATTGCGGACCGATAAAGGCAGAAATGAAGGGATTCAAGTGTAGTTTTACTTTGTCTACCTTGGTCATCATGCAAATGCGTGTCATGAGGAGCGGCTCTTGACTGTCCACAAACACTGAAACATGACCACAAGCTGTTCAGATTCATATTATTGTGAAATAGTGCTGAGGGAAGGTCTAATAAATAAGGTCTGAACTTGATGTGTCAACTGATATAAAGCTATTTAATTAACGTGGTTTATTTCCAGTCTCTTGATTCTGAATGTTTTTTTTTTTTTTTAATTAAAGAAACAAAATAACAAATTGAATTTAATTTCAGAGTTTTAAAGCTTAAAAGATGTTGGCAGGTGATTTTTTACCTCTGGTCAGAAGCTTATAGGCTCTCTTCCAGTCTTATGCTAAGCTAAGCCAACTGGATGCTGACTCAAGCTATCGTATTTAATGACACACATTTGAGTGATAAGAATTCACCTAACTTTAATATAAAACCCTCTGTAAAATGTTTATTCCTTTAAAAGGGATGCAAAGGACACAGAGCATTTCTTCTCATAACGTAATATCACGGTCTTTTGCTTCTCTTTTGCGGCCCCTGCGGCGATGGGCGGGAACTGCAGCAACATATCCAAACAGCACCGCCTGTGTCATCAGTCATCATCATCATCATCATCCGAAACTGTCGAAGTATATTTCTTAATCATTTTCTAGCAGAGAGACACACACGAGCCAAAGACTAATCAGAGCTAAGCTATTAAAAATAACTGCGTTTAATGATTAACTTTGCATCACCTTGATTCTTCACCGGGAGTTTTGCCATCAACACCCTCGTTCAGACCATGATACAGCAAATTAGTGCACCTCAGTCGCCATCGTGTTACCTCATTCAGCAATAAATAGTGCCTTAACAGAGCTTTATTTGAATACAAAACTCTGAGATTATAACTTTAATGATACCACTGAAAGAGCTGCACAATGCTTGTTTGTTGATTTTAATGCCACACATTGTCACGATTTTTTTGTCAATGTTGAAATCAACAAAAGTAACTATTCTATTGCTAGTAGAAGGAAAATTCACATCCGCTCCTATTAATTCATATTTAACGACTTGCTATTTCAAATTTACACGCCTAAAACTAAAGTGTCAAAACCATAACTCTCCAAACAATAAATGACAAAAGAAGAATTATGACATAATGAAGGCAGTAAATACACGACACCTGAAGCGATTCAGGATGCGTATTTAATGGTGCGCGTGTGCGTGTACAAAAGCAAACAGTCATGCTCGAGCTCGGCATCGGTGCGTGTATCTCACAATGCTGCACATGTAATCAGTCCACAAAGACGGTTGCGATAAACAGTCGATTCATTTGAAGCCAGGGTTCCAAACACCGGACGCGGCGGGCGAGGGGAGGCCGGACTTTTGCAGGAGGCGGACCGAAAGCAGGAAGAAGCCGACGCTGATCCCGCCCAGGATGACCACGCCCGAGACAAGACCACTGGTCACCGGGTTCATCAGCTGGGAGGCGTCGCCAGATGCTGGTGAACAATGGCAGAAACTTAAAACAGACATGTGCTTTGACATGAGCTTAACATGACCTGAGTTTTTCCATCATAATGAGAAGTGGCGCCTCTTTTTCTTTTCTTTTCCTTTTTCTTTTTTGTTTATTTTTTTTTTGCTGCCGTCTTAAAAAGCATCAATTTCCACGAGTATCTCCTGTCTTTCCAAGCATCCCAGGACATTTTAAACCTTTTTTTTTCTATTTCCAAACGTTACATAAGGATGCTTACCAAGTTGAGAGTTGTTGGCGGGGGTTTCATCTGAAAAAGATTTAAAAAATATAAAATTTTATCAGCATGTTAATTTAAAGGCTGCATGGATGAATGCTTCTGATTTTCATAGGCACTAATATCGCTATCAAATTTTAAAGGAATAGTCAGCTTTTTTTTGTAAATTCATTCGTTAATTTTCTTGCAGAGAGTTGGATTAGATTACATCTTTACTGCATATTTGCAAGCAGCTTGTTAGCTTAGCTTCGCATGGGCCTAGAAGCGGCACCGGCAAAATGACCACCTGTGAAGCTCAGTTATTTAAATGTTGCACCTCGCTTGTTCATTCACTAAACACACGTCCAAAACGACTGTGACCCAACAATCTCATCAACAGCCAGCTGTATTGGTCCTCTGTTCCTCTTATTTAACTCTCCAAAAGAAAACTATCAAACGTCTATTAAAAAATGCGTATACCACTTCTGGTGATGATTGGCCCAGCGGTGATGATGGCGTTGGCTGGCGGGGAGCCGAGGCTCGTCCCTTCATCGCGCCGGCGTCGTCTCCCACAGATCTGCCAGCACAATCAGGACGTTATTAATTATGGAGGCCAGGAGGCACACATATACTGGCGTTCATGCCCACCTCCCCCTGCACGCACACACACACACACACACACACACACACGCACACGCACACACACACATACTGGCATTAACATGATGCAGTCATCTGCTTTGCACAGCTTGGTGACGCAGTGCAAAAACACCGTTGACATCTTCTGGTGCCTGTGCTTCACAAAACGGAAGACTTCGAAGGAAAAGCGGCCCATCTGACTCTTGCCATTCTCGAAGACGGTCGTCTGCGGGTCTTTGTAGCAGCTGTGTCAAAAGAGCGCAGAGCACACCCGTGCACATGTGAAAATGACTGATCTGATGTGTAGATATATTCTTAAGTAGTCATTCAGAGTAAAAAGAAAAAAAAATGCTAGCATTCACAGGGATTAGCCATTCGCGGAGCATGAATAGGTAATCGCTCCCCTTTGTGGTTTATCAAGTCATCATCTTGAGGGGGGTGGAAAAAAAGCAAGATTACCCAAAGAAAAGGTCATAGCGTAGTTCATCATTAGGATTCCCTGAGGGGGTTGTGTAACAGTAGTCCATAAAGATGTTCCACCTGCAGACGGACAAAACTGTGAGATTTGGATGGAGGATAGAGATCTAGCTGGACATGGGAAAGCACAGGTCTTCCATTCTCTGCTGTGGACTGGCGCCTTCACGCCGTAATCGCATAATGGCATGAAAAGAAGCCTTGAATCCGGAAAAAAAATGATGGTGGGAAGATGCTGCGCTTTACCATATCCCAAACACATGCACTGCGCGTCTTAGATGTTGCCACATTGGCAATGTATCATTGAAATGTGCAACATTTGTTTAGACCTTTAGCGCGCCGTTTGAAAAACAAGCCAAAACCAGTCATAAACATTTGCTTTCTGGTACCGTTTGTCGAGGTTTGTGGCCTTCACTGCTGCAAAAACCCTGGTTTTCAGGGCCAGTCCAGCCATGGGAATAGCGAGTGGTTGATTATACGTCGAATCCTGCGGAGAAAGACTGAGAGTAAGTGCAAAGGTAGAAAACAAAATGTCTGACATATAATATACACCTTAGTTTGGATACAAAGACTATTCGGTGTTGCTTCTGCCCCTTTCAGAGGGCACATTTAGCAATTAACAGCTCTGAAATACAACCGAACCCCATCACTTTATAATTTTCACGTGAGGTTGAAATGCTTGGAGATGAAAACAGCTGTATACTCACGTTGTATAGAATCAAACTCAATGTGCTCACGAATGTGCCATTGCTGTCCTTGACTGATACAGCGGCAGAGGAGCTGTGAGGAGATGCAACACTTTTTACCTCTTGGCCTTGAATTAATGAAAAATATATTCACAATCCGGTTTGATAACAATAAGACCCCTGAATGTTTTCCAGCATGTTCCGGTGTTCATTAGGGTGACTTGGGGAAAGAAAGGAAAAAAAAAAAGAAAAAGAAAAAACAACCATGAAAGCATGTGACTCCTTCCAAAATAGATGGTACTGAGAATATCACAAGACACACATCCACTCAGGCTTTTGAATCAGCCAGTTAGCTGTCAGCGTGGTTCAGGGAAACGATAAACAAAGCACTTAATCAAATGAGTAAATCATAATAATACACATTCACTGAAAGGTCAAGCTTTGTTTTAGTCACTGAGGGATTCTTTCGGGCAGCGACTTACGATGCCAGCTGTGAGTTATTGACCAGATACTCCAGCGGGTAGCTGCAGCTGAATTTATACAACAAACCAGGCAGGTAGCTGATTATAGTCGGTGGGTCAGGGGTGTCGATGTAGCCCGAGACGTTCCCGATTTGTACCACAGACATGTTCCCATAGGCATTGGCCCCGTAGGCTGTGCTGACCTGCGGAGAGAAACATCTCAGCCACATCGCTTGCTCTCAAGTCAATAATCAGCACCGCGGAGCTGCGGGTCGTTTATATTAACACCATATTCTCGTGTCTGTGTGTGTTCTTTACCACCAGGCTGTTTCCACAGGCCTCCAGGGTGCTGAGGCTGATGCTGAACAGGACGGCTGTGGGGAAGGTGTTGTTGTTGATGAAGCCGCGGCATTGGGTGTCACCGTGGCGGCCATTCAGGGCCAAATCTGCATCGGTGTAACCGGAGAACAGCACCGGGCAAAAGTTGATCTTCAAGGTGATGGTCTGAACGCCGCAGTACACACTAATGTCTCGCTCTCCTGTAGAAATATACAAATATTTAAGGGTAAAAAAAAAAAAACGGTGCCAGAACATTTCCTGCCATTTCACTGCATCAGGTGAGATGTTAGTTAGTTCATGCAGCTACATAATGATGATACACGCTTCTGTAAAGGTCAGCAACCAGCATGTGTGAGATACATGAAAGTGAAAAATTACCCCCAAATTGCAGAGCCGTGCATCCGCATAGGTGCGTGCATAAAAAAAACAACAAAAAAAATAAAAAAAAACCCACATAGTTCTCAGCTGGATATGTTCCACCATTGTTGCAGCATCCGCAATAGTTTACTTCAAGGTTCAGTTCCTAGCTCACGGAGTGTTACGTGTTATTTTGTCTAATGCAAATGAGATAGACAATTACAGTCAGCAGTGGAGGAAATGTTCACTTCCTTTATATGCTCAGCAGCAGTTCCACCGTGTGTAAACACTCTTTACGGGTACAAATCACACATTTGCAATGTAAGGCGGCAATAATTTCATAAGCAAATAGTGTCATCATCATGATTCAACTGTTTGCATTAGAGAGGGCATCATTCGAATGCTGCCTGCTGATGCAAGTGATTATAAAATGTGCACATTGTTTAATGTTGAACATGAAAGGCTGAAAAATGAAAAAAAAATGATCTATTTTCGTATTTCATGACAGCGAGGGCCCATCTCCATTTAGACGGTTTGATAAACGACGCGAGCGCAGGATGTCACTTTCCTCTCCCTGTTGCGTCTTTGAAATATATGAAACCATATGCAGTAGGCCAAACCAAATTGCATCTGGTGAATAAGAAACAAGCCTAACCTTTCCACAGCTGACAAGAAACTTTATCTCGCCGCTTCCGCAGCGGCAGGCCGGAAGGAGTCGCACGCGCGCGATGTGGAGGATGCTCACCGGGGAACCGGCTGTGGTAGGTGGCGTCGCAGTTGTATCCGTTGAACTGTGCGGCGACGGGAGCGGCGTTGTTTAGCACCAGGAGGACCACGCACAGCCGCGTCACTTCGGCGCCCGTGAGAGCGTCGCCCGCTGTCATCTTCAGAGGGTCAGCGCTGCGTTAACCGCATTCCTTCAAGGAAAAAGGGAAGAAAGAAGAAAATTGCGCTCTTCACCAAAATTAGATGTTGAAAAACAAAGTCCCCCCTGACTCGCCGGTTTCCTCCACAAAAGCGGGGCTGACCTCTATCAAAGAAGTACAAGCGTCTTTCTCCAGCTCCCCTAATCCTTCTTATCCTGCTCCCGTTACCCCCTTTCACCTCTGCTGCTCATGTTGGACCCAAACCTCTATTTTCTAACCCCTTTAAAACTGAGGTCACCCCTCCTACTCACTCACACACACACACACACACGCACACACACACACACACAGTAATCAACAATATTTGGCTGTGAACAAACTAAAGTTCCATTGAGATAATTTTTGTCTGTATTCTTTCAGAGCCAAACCCCAT
>CAAKHG010022032.1:0-12213 GCA_901007715.1 Dactylopterus volitans
TCCACCGCGATGACAGCCCGGGCGCCGCCGTCGATGAACTTCCCCCTGACGGGGAACAGGCACTTGCGTTGCTCCAGGATCTCCTTAGGGAACTGGTCGTTGACGCTGAAGTCCGTCCCTCTCAGCTCCCTGCCGCGGCTCCTCACCAGCTCCTTTTGTTTGTAATGTTCGACTTCACCACGATGGGACGTGGCCGCCGGGCGTCCAGTCTTCTCCCTCCAAGGGAAGGTGATGTCCTTGACGACGTCTGTCGGGAGTTTCAGGTGTTTTTTAAGGAACTCCGTGACCGTGGCTTTGGGGTCCTCCTCCGCCCGCTCGGGAATCCCGGACAACACCAGGTTGTCCCTCATGCTGCGCGCCTTGAGATCGAGGACAGTCTCTTTGATGGTCTTGTTTTCCCCAGAGAGCTTAGCCATCCCCTCGGTGAGGGACTTGACCGACTCTCTGAGGACCTTGTTCTCCGCCGCGAGCGAGACCACCTGTTGCTGGCTAAACTCCAGAGATTCCCGCAGTGCTTGGAATTCCCTGTGGAGGACTTCCACCAAAGCCAGGCGGGGGTCAAAGTTTGAGAGTTTTTCATTTATCGAGGTGAGGATCTCCTCGAGTCCCTGACCGGGTGAAGACGCAGCTCCAGGTGAGTCTTCCACGCGGCTCCTTTTCGAAGAGGGCGCGGGCGTCTTGGTCGTTTTACCCATGACCAGGTGGTGAAAGTACTCGTCGATGTAGTCCTCCAGATGCTCCAGCCTTCCTTGGTCCAGTGTTTAGAAATGGACTCTGTTTCTGTATGATTTACTTTGCCTTGAGTTTTGGATTGGAGTGTTTTCCCTCTTAGATGCGCGCCGCCATGTTGTGTTACGCACAGATCTCGCGAGGTCTCACGCTACCAGCATACTCTCACCTACCTGACGGGGGGTGAGAGTATGCTGTAAGACTTAGAACTACACAACTTCACACTAAGTTCAGTTCATGCATTGTGTTAGAAGTAATTTGAGTACAGGATAATTTTACGTTTCCTCTGACAGCTGAAGAATGTACATGTCAGTTATTATTTGTAGTTTTTGGAAAGTGTGATTACCTTTTAAGTTATAAAGTGAAGTCATATCTTTAAAAAATCACACTTGTGTTGGTGTTGTTGTGGTTCTGTTTCTTGTCACTGTGTGGCGTAGTTCCACTCCTGACCTCTCTTTATAAACTGTCTTCCCCCTGTCTCCGCCACGCGGAAAAAACCCCTAGTGATCTTCTTTTGTTCGTGAGTTTTCGAGCTTAGAGTCCGTTTTCTGTTGTACTTTTTCCTCGAGCCTTTTTCCCATTCTGATGGTGATTTTCCATTTGTATTTAAGTTGCTACTTTGAGTCATACCTTATTTGTACTTTGTTCGTACATGATTCCCTGCTACTATCGTTGTTACTTTGTAAATAAATTTAACTTTTTGCTAAACTCTGCATTCTGGGTCCAGGTGTCCCCATGCTGATCCATGACAGGTGTAATACAGTAATCACCTAAAGACTTTATAACTGTTCTGCAACTCTGATAGGAACAGCAACTGTGACGGGCAGAATAATCCCTATGTTGCTGCGGACTGAGGGCAGTCTACCCGACGTCCTGGAGATAAAGCTGTTACCTTATGAATATTTATTCATGTTATGTGATGTGTGTTAATGGGAATGGTTAACCACTTTAAGGGGGAGATGTAATGATATGAGTGAACAGGCTTCCGTAGTCGCGCTGTTGACATCATCAGTCTGTGTTTGCAGAGAATCAATGTGGATGTACCATTGTGTGTTGTTGACAATAAATGGCCAGATAAACGCCGAAGTGAGTCGACCCAGTCCCCATCTTTCTAACAACGTTACTCTCCTGACACTAGGCAAAGGGAAAAACAAGGGGAACAAAACTGGTCATACATGATGAAACTTCAGAGCTACTCAAAAAGACCCACTGGGGAAAGAGAGCTCATAACATGAGGGGAGGACACAATGAGATACAGGGGTACTGAATAAACAATCACGCAGGCAGAACCTTCAGTTTTCAGGCTCCTCTCCTGTGGAACCATCTTCCAGCAATGGTCAGCGGGGCAGACACCCTCTCTACCTTTTGGAGTTGGCTTAAAACCTTCCGTTTTGACAAAGCTTATAGCTAGGGTTGGCTCGGGCTTGCCTTGGACCGACCCCTACTTATGCTGCTATAGGTATAGGCTCCTGGGGCACTATGATGCACTGGGCCCCTCTCTTCCTCTCTCTCTCCTTTCCCATCCTCTCCATTCCTGCAACTTAACTTCTTCCCTGGAGCTGTTTTCTTGTTTTGCAGAGACAAGCCAATGAATCTAACCCCACTAAGGCCATAATGTGTCTTAAAACTAGAAAAAAAAAATAGGCCAAATTTTGAAAAAATATACCTATAACAAGCACAGAAACTGTGTTATATTAGAATTATTTGCTTAAAATGAGTGTATTGATTTCTTGATTAAGCTTATTTTAAAAATGTTTTTCTTAATCTAAGAATGTACCCGGATATGGCCTGCCTCCAAATTTGCCGCAGTCCCCTGAACAATACCAGAGACGCATTTTGATTTTTTTTTTCCTGACTTTTTTTTTCTGTGAAGAACCCAGAAAGGGTTATTTAGTTATATGTGGCTTTCTGGAAAACAATATTTTTTTTACGTTTAGGCACCCCTGCGATCGTCACACTTTTTCTGTTACAAACTGACCCCATCAGAGAAGGGAAAAGTTATGTGGCCCTCACAGGGAAAGGTTTGGGGACCCCTGATGTACACCTTAGTTCAGGGTTCTTAGTTAATGAAAAAAGCTAAGAATTATTTTTTTTTAAAATAGGACTTTTTTGATGGAGCTGACTTGACGCATTTATACCTCAAACTCTAAGAATGATAATTTTCAAAAACAGAATGAGATGCAATTCCTTGAAAATGTATACTACTAAATAGAAGAAATTTTGTCTTGAAATAAGGCATTGCATTTTTTTATTTAACATAACACAAGTCCAGATATTCAAACAAAAAGAATAACATTCTTGCTGAAAGCGCTTGAAAACAATACACCTTTTTTTTAATGTGTGCTTCAGAATAATACAGTTTTAGTACAGTATGCCAGAATGATTTCAAAATGACATGTGGCTAACATCTGAAAAACTTCTGAAAATTCATCGAACAGTCACAAAGAGAAGAGAATACTGACTCTGGGAAAACTCACTCAAGAAAGGACCTCAACTCACTTAGGGCTGTCATGATATGTACCTGCCTTCAGTCGTTTGCCACTCACCTCTCTCCTGCTCACCCCGTCTGCCAGCCACACCCACCTCATCAGTCACTTCACCTGCTCACTCAGCTGCAGATCTTCAGCAATCAAGCCTGGTGAAAAGCTCCACTCTCCTCCACACTCACTGCCAGATTGTTCTTTGTACGCATGCAAGATTTTCCAGCATTCACCCTTCGTCTGATCTCCCGGTTTCGATCCTGCTTGCTCCAGACCTACCTGCATTGTCTCTGCCCTAGTAAATCCTTCAGTCCTTTTGACTACAAATCTGCCTTGCCACTTCCTGGTCTTTGTCTGCCTGCTCACAGGGCTGCTCTGAGTCCTCCACCTCCACTGCTGCAGCGTGTGATTTCTCCTCGTCTCTCCAATAATCATCGCTGGGACAGTGTCATTGTTTCAACATTGTTTCGTCATCATGAGTGCTTCCTGTGTTAACTTACCTGCTGGTTCTTCAATCAAATCAAATCAAATCAATTTTATTTATATAGCACCAAATCAAAACAGAAGTTATCTCATGGCACTTTACAAGAACAGCGGGTTGAGACCGTACTCTTTAATTTGCAGAGATCAAACAAATCCCCCAGGAGCAAGCACTTGGCAACGGCAGCAAGGAAAAAACTCCCCTTTAACAGGCAGAAACTTTGAACAGAGCCTGGCTCGAGGTGGGCTGCCATCTACTTTGACCTGTTGGGTTGACAGAGAGTGAGACAGAGAAAGAGAGGGAGAGAAAGAGGGAGAAGGAGTGGGATAGATAGAGAGGGAGGAGGGTTGGGGAATGGGGAAAGGAAATGCACAGTAACATCATCATGAGGCTCTAGCGCTTCAGATGGGACTAGAGCGCATTGCCCTGCCTCATCCGGTCTCCGCCAGGGCCCTCGATGGACACCTTCTGGGAACTATCTTTCATCAGATCATCCCTGTACCCATGCTACTCTTAGGTAACCACAGGTTACTGTTCAATTCCACATCCTACCATCCCTTCGCATTCCTCTAATTCTGGGGTACCCCTGACTCTGCCGTCATAACCCCACATTTACTGGACACACCGGCCTTCCCCAGCACTCAGCCTGCTCCAGCGCCATGCCTACCCTGTCATGAGTTCCCCCCGAATACCATGACTTTCGAGAGGTGTTCAGCAAGACCAAGATCACATTCCTGCCTCCTCATCACCCACATCCTGATCTTCTCCAAGACCTGTGAGGAGCATGTCAATCATTTTCAGGCGGTTCTCCAGCACCTCCTTAAGAACTCCCTCTTCATCAAGGACGAAAAATGTGAGTTTCACACCTCATCTGTCTCCTTCCTAGGCTACATCATGGCTCCAGGTAGCCGGCAGATGGATCCATCCAAAGTCTCGGCAGCCACATCCTGGCCGATCCCTGACTCCTGCAAGCACCTGCAACATTTCCAGGAGTTTGCCAACTTTTACCGCTGATTCATCCGCAACTACAGCACTGTTGCTGCCCCCCTCACAGCCCTCAAGTCCACCAACGTGCTTTTCCACTGGATCCCTGCAGCTGACAAGGCCTTCCAGACCGTCAAGACGTGTTTCACATCGGCACCCATCCTTCAGGTTCCCAACCCAGACCCCAGTTCATTGTGGACCCCAGTTCCTCCGATGTCTGCGTGGGAGCCGTCCTGTCGCAGCGGGCTGCTTTAAATCAAAAGCTCAATCCCTGCGCCTTCTTCTCCCAAGACTGTCTCCTGCTGAGAGGAACTATGACATCGGCAACCGGGAGCTGTTGGCAGTCAAGATGGCACTGGAGGAGTGGCGCTATTGGCTGGAAGGGACCAGACTGGTGTTCCTGGTTTGGACTGATTATAAGAATGTTGAATACATCTAGGCTGCCAAGAGACTGAACTCCCGCCAAGCCCGCTGGTCTCTCTTCTTCAGGCGGTTCAATTTCTCCCTCTCCTATTGCCCCGGATCCCGAAACGTCAGGCCAGATGCCTTGTTGCGACAGTTCATGGGGTTGGAGGATTCAAGGACAGAGGCCGACCCTATCCTCTGTTCTCCCTATATGATTGCTTCCGTGACCTGGGAGGTGGAGGAAACGGTGAAAGCTAGTGATGGACTGATCTGGCTCTGAGGAGTTCTAGGTCATTAACAATCTATCTGGTCTAGATGGTGCTACCTTTGGGTCCAAAACCTCACCCTTTACAGAGGGCTTTTTTGTAGGAGGTGGTTGTATCACCATCATGGATGGCATCTTTGAGAATTTCTGTTTGCAACACAGAAATCAGTGTTGTAATGCACTTTGGGGTGTGTGAGGTGGAAGGCATAATTATATGCCATGAGATAGAGCAGTCCTCCAGCTCAGATAGAGCAGTCCTCTAACACTGGTATATTCCCCAATCATGCAATTCTTTTCAGAGACAAGCACAACTAGAGAAGACAGCGGTCGCTGGTGCAGGAAACCATCGGGGCCCTCTTAAGTCTAAATGACAAAAGACAATGAAGATAAAAAATAGACCACAAGCATTGCATGCCTGACTTAAACACCGGATATTCTGATTATAATGATCAAAATCCTAGCTACATGAATCCATTTAAGGGAAATTGATGTTAATGCTCATTGTTACCACACTTCAGCAAGCTCCAATAAAGCTACAGACAACACATTTGTGTAAATGACCATAACAAAACAACCATATGAATGCATACGTTATAACTGCAACATAGAGCATAAAATACTGCAGCCTCACCATAAGGACATGGAAGAGAGTCTTGCTGCTGGTGCCCAGCTTTTTAGGTGCACTGTTGGATGGGAAGAGCAGTGGCAGGGCTCTGGAGACAGCTGTGGCATGCTCCATTGGTTTGACAGAAAAGGAACAAAGCAATAAATAAATGCTTATTATGTCATCTAAATAATTTAAGCCTAAACAAACTGAAGGTACTGTAACCATACCTCTATTCAAAGTTTTTGGAAGCTTCATTGCTTTCTTCATGATCCCAAAAAACTGCAACTTGGCATATAAGTCTTCCCATCCGTCCGTCATCTCATACCCCTTTTCCACCGAACTGGTTCCAGCGCTAGTTCTGTGCCATAGCCTAACTGGCTCTTTGCTTTTCAACCACCTAAGCACCGGTTCCTGGCTCTCAAAACTGGTTCCAGGCAAGCACCAACAACTCTGCAGGTCAAGCTCAAGAACCAATACATCAAGGCGCGGTTTACTGATAGTGCGAAGATGCCTAAGCACCATTTTTAAAACAAAAGCGAAGCAAGTTGTGTGTGGAGCGAAATATGGACACCAAAGCCAAACAGCAGTGGACTGAGGAGACCAAGTGCTTCCTGGCACCGTGGTCTTCGACCGAAGTTAGAAAAAAATTGAACGGAGCGTGCGGAACGAAGCAGAGAAACACGCGAGATGGCTGCTGCGGGCTACGATCGGACCATCGAGCAGCTGCCCAACAAGCTAAAGAAGCTTGAAAAAGAATACAAAGACCACAAACGGGAGAGAAGCACAGCAGCAGTGGTCGAACATGAAGAAATCCACATTTCAACGTGTTGCACAATGTTCTGGGGGAACCAAATGACCGGGGACCCGAACTCGGGTCACAGCTTCAGTCATGTTCGTGGCGATGATGGACGAGTCACCAACGACCACCAATGCTGCCAAATCGCCTTAAGTTTAACATCTTTATAATGTTTAACGCCAGCTGCAGCTATGCTAACTTTACCCAAAACACATTCATATGTAATTCGTAAGCGTATATTATGTCCACAATGTGCGATTTATGAGCAAATATGTAAGCTTGGCTGATATTATCCAGTCCAATAATGTGCAAGCCAGATTGAAAATATTCATAGTTACGGTTGTTTTGTTTAAATATTAGCTGGCGTCATGTCTCATGTGGCTTCAGGTTTCCATTGACCAGAGTGCAGTGAACGCTGGTTAACGTGCGTTGTGTTTTTTTTACAGAGCAAATGATCATGGACACAGCGTCGCGTACACCTCTGGCCTGCAGCCCACCGTCGACGTCCTGCAGCGGGTCCCTCGCACCCACCTGCTCCTGCTCGGCCTTGGCCTCTCATCACATCAGATCTGGTAAGATTTGCTCAGACCATGACCCAGTCACACCAACGAGGAGATCAGAATCGCTCTGCACACCCATCCTGGATTTTGTGCAAAATAATCCCTAAACACATCCTCCAAACCCTGACAAAGGAAGAAAAGTTTGTCTTGTGTTTTTCTCGGATTTTTAATTTACTAATGCCATCTACAGTAACAGGGTTATAATTTCCTGTATATTAACTTGTTGTGCTTTTACACAGGACTGATGGCCCAGATGGTGACATGCTGAGGAGCTCACGCGGAAATGACTTTTTTTGCACTGTTTAATAAAAACATGTCAATGAAGAAGCCTGTTTTGCCTTCTATTTGTATATCTGATTTATTTTCTAAACCTCACACCAACCTGCACTAAAATACACGGCGCAGATAAAGGTAAATACCTGTTCATGATGTGGTAGCAACCTCCATCAATACTACAAACCATTTTGTCAGCTTCAGTATCTTTAATGAGGTAACTGAGCAGCAGTTCAGTAAATGACAAAGGTAAACCAATGTAAGATACAAAATAAAGAAACTCAACTACCAGGAAACACAAGTTTTTCATAAACTGTTGCATGCTGAACTGAACACAATGATGGTGTCCCAGCAGTAGCACGATTGTGGATGTGTCCAGGTATAAGGCGACCGCCGCCTCATAATCAGCGGAGAGACCACCTGCAAAGATTTACATAGATCTTATCAGTTTCTTATTACATTTGTATGACTGCTCTGTAATCGACACAAGCATAGCTGAGGCTAAGTTACAAAGCTACAGGCTGTGGCTAACCAATGAATCCAAATATCTTTGATAATTACCTGTCTCCTCAGGTGAACTTGGCGTTGACGTAATTACATTGAACACAGGGATGATGACAGACAGCTTATGCTTATGCTTCCTCTTCTTCTTTGTTTTCTAGTGATCGGTAACAACGTAATGGCACATTACCGCCACCAACTGGTAAACTGGTAGCGCTCCGACATACTCGTGTTTTAGAGTGACGTAATGACGTGGCTCTGAATTGGCCCCTTGCCAGTGGAAAAGCAAACTGGTTCTTTGGAAGCATGGGACTAGAACCAGCTAAGCACTGGCATTAACACCAGCTCTGAACTCGCACTGGAACAAGTTCGGTGGAAAAGGATCATCAGAGATGTACTGGGAATTGGATGGTTGAATAATTCTTCGCAGTTCATCCAGAACCTGAAAAATACAGAAAAAACACATGAAGATAATTAACTGAAACCAGAGAATAGTCACTTGAAAGGCTCATTTTCAAAATATTCCAGGATCTAAGATTGATATTTACAAGACATGATCAGTCAAGTCAGATCAGCCATTGGCCCATATACCTATCAATATGAATTGTAAAATATTGTGACTTTTTTCCTCAAAATCTTATTACTTTTTTTTTCAAAATTATGAGTCTTCCCTTTAAAATTTTACAGCTCTTTCCCTCTAATTAGTATAAGTTTTTAAATCATATTTTTTTACGACTTTTCTCCTCAAACTTATGATTTTTCCAAAATATTGCAACTTTTTTCTCAAAATTGTACAATTTTTTCGACAAAACAATTTTTTTAGAGATTTGGCCCACTCTTAAATATAGTTGAATAGCCCTGTATTATGCTAAAATTATGTTTCATAATAGCAAAATGTTTAGAAATGAGAGGAAAAGAGTCAATCTGATCCTCTGATACTACTGTCCTTTCAAAGACAGGAGTTATCATTTCAAGCACTAAAACTAAAATTCAAGCCCTTTTCAGACCTTGAAAACACATTAAAATTTAGGAGCATTTGCACAGATTTCAAGCACCTGTACAAACCTTGTAGAAGAGCACAAGATCCCTTATGTCTAAGAAGTATGGAAATCGTGTCAAGGTGCTCTGAATTGCATACTAAGATAGCAAAAAAAAAAAAAAAGATGACTGTTTACACATGGTAAACATTAACTGACATAATCCCTTTCTCTGAAACATTGGTAAACCTCTAGAATCTGCAATGGTCAGTCTTGCTCCTTAACAGCACAGTCGATGAAGCATCTCATAAATCATTCACTCTGGGGCGGGTACATCGCACACTAGCTCCCACGAGGCCCAACCAAAATAGAGCGATCCTTATCCGCTTCTTAAAGTTTCAGGAGGAGGAGTTTGTTTATCGAGAATCAAGGCGACAGGACATCACACACGATGGGGTCAAAATATCATTTTCGCAGGACCTCTCTGCGTCCGGATTTGTCAGGAATGTCACCAAGCTGTTGGTTTATATCAACGCTTTCCCTGGATTCCACCACAACCCCTGCAAGCTTAGAGTGGTCCATAACGGCAAATTGCATATTTTCTGAACACTACAGGAGGCTGAAAAGTTTTACAGAAGCATCCCACAGTCAAAGTAATCTCCACAGGTATGTGCCGATTCAAACGAGGCGCCACTGAGAGTTGCTACATTAAAAATCATAAACTTTGGACTCCAACAGAATAGCAACTTTTCAGCAGTAGACGTCCCCTGACTATTGAAATGTGCAATTAAAAACAGCTCAGGTAATTTCAAAATAGATCTTTTCTTAATGTTCTAGTTCTCGCTGTCTTCCACTTATCTGGGTCTGGGTCGCGGGGGCAGCAGCTCCAGGAGGGAGGCCCAGACAGCCCTCGCCCCAGCCACTTCCAACAGCTCGGCCGGAGGGACCCCCAGGCGTTCCCAGGCCAAGCGAGAGATATAATCCCTCCACCTGGTCCTGGGTCGGCCATGAGGCCTCCTTCTGGTGGGACATGTCTTAATGTGAGCTAGGTTACAAAGATAAATATGGTTCAGGTATAAGTGTGTGAATATGTGCATATATGCATGTATGTTTATGTATATCTTCTGTTAAGCATGGCTGTTGCCAGCTTGTTCAATATATAAACCTATTCTAAAAGGATTGCATATGTTTCAGTATTAAACAGTTTACATTTATAAGAAGATGTAAATATATATATATATATATATATATATTTTTTTTTTTTACATGTTCCAGAAGGGAGAAATTAGTTTATAAAGTTGAAAGTGCATGGTTGCTGGTTTTGGGTGTAATTACGTTGACCAGTTGCTCCCCAGATATTGTGGATCAACGTTCCCTGAAATTTCAACGGGGGGTAGGAGGCGGGGTCTGTTTGTGTGCTAATGTGTGTTTATGTGTACATCTTTTTTTTTCTTTGCTTCTCTTTTTATCTTTGCTTCTCTTTTTATCTTAACTATTTATGTTATAAACTTGCAATATACTGAAATTATAATTTATGGAAAAAAACAAAAAGTAGACTGAACACTAATATTACAAGTTGGAATGTGCGGGGAATAAGAAAACTGGCCAAATTGAAACATATCACTAACACGTATATATCACTCCTGTGTTGGCCTCTCTTCACTGGCTTCCCATTCATGTTAGAGCAGACTTTAAGGTATTCCTTTTAACTTACAAAATTATAAATGGTCTGGCATCTGAGTATCTGACAGAACTTGTTGCTCTGTATGTGCCCACACGGTCTCTGCGCTCTGAGGGGAGCGCTCGTCTGATTGCCCCTAATAAAAAGAGGACGGTTGGTGAGCAGGCTTTCTCTTTCCGTGCACCAACATTGTGGAATAGTCTTCCTCTTGACATCAGGTAGGTATGCTCGATTGATGTTTTTAAAGCAAAGCTCAAGACTTACTTGTTTACTGCTGTGTTTGAGTCTTAGGTGGTGTACTTTTACTGTGGTGTCCTGTTTCAAATTGTTTTGTGTGCTGTGTAACTTGTGAATTGTATTTATTGTTTTTATTGTATTTTTACTTGTACTTGTTTTAATTTACCTGCAGCACTTTGACTGAAAGTGCTCTATAAACAAACTTGCCCAACTCACCTCAGCATCATATTATTTCAGTACAACGGCGCCCTCTGCCTGGTTAAGCATTGAGCAAGAGTCCACCCCAGATCTACCACTGAGTCTATACCTATATTGTTAAGACACTGAGAAGATATATAAAAAAAAAACCTCTTCTTAAAAATACAATCTCAGTTTGGTATGCTGCACACAAACATATAGGTAATATAGCTGTATTGTCCCAGTTTACTCCTATTTGGGGTAATGAACAGTTTATACCTGGCTGAAAAGATGGGAGATTTAGATTATGGAATGTAAAAGGTATTCAGAAAGTAAAGGATATTTTATGTAGATGGAGTTTTGCTTACATTTGATCAATTATGTCAGAGATACCAAATCCAGAAGAAACACTTCTTCAAATATTTACAGTTAAAAAGCTATATGTCTTCAAAATACAAACAGTTTATGTGTTTACTATCTTTATCTAAATTAGAGGAAATAACACTGCAAATTGCAGATTTAGGAGGGAAGGGCCATGTATCTTAATATTCCAATATACTAGTCGCACATAGTACTGAATCAGCAATAGATAAATTAAACGTTTGGAAAATTGATACAAAAAAAGATATTGATGAATTAGATTGGAATGATGCATGTTTAAAAGCTCAAAAACAAACAATAAACACAAGATCTCGACTACTTCAATATAAGTGGTTAATCAGAGTGTACATGACCCCAGTTAAACTACAACATATGAATGCTAACAATCCAGATGACTGTATTAAATGTTTGAATGAGAAAGGAACATTATTTCACTGCTTGTGGGAATGTGTGAAGATCCAAAATTTCTGGAAGGATGTTATAAATTGCTTGTCAAAGATGTTTTATGCTAAAGTCCTAAATCCAATTCAATTCAATTCAATTATACTTTATTAATCCCGAAGGAAGGTTCCCTCAGGGAAATTAACTTTCCAGCACACACCATCAACACCAAATAGTAAAGTACAAAAAGTGCAAGTTATAAGAAAGGGAATGAATAAGAATAAGCATAAAGAAATGC